>JAVCKV010090538.1:2190-20883 GCA_032274145.1 Herpochondria borealis | reverse complement strand
ATCCCGCTCAAAAATTCGCCTAGCTCTACTTGTATTTGCTGACTGCTGCATCACCGTAGCTTGCCGGAGGCCCCCTTGATCTAATTTGGTGTTTTTTTGGATTAATTCATCAGAAAAAATATACGTACTGCCACTGTCAATGAGATGATTTTAGCTCATAATATTTTATGCAAAACTGTTTCCGCATGAAATATTAAAGATGTAGAGGTTTTTATTTCATTTTTGCAATCCAGTTGATCAGATCTTCAATTTCTTTTGGTGTCATGGCTGCACTGAGATTAGACATTATTGGTTGATATCCTTCAGGATAAACAGCTGCGGGATTTATAATTGCTTCTTTGAGGTAAGCTCTGTCAATGGTGATTTCTTTTCTGTTTCCTTGGGAATCGATTACAGTTTGTTTTTTGCCTAGGAGGCCTTTGAGGGATGGTCCGACGAGTTTCTTTCCGTCCAATGTATGGCAGGAACTGCACATTGTCTTGTATAGCTGAATATGTCTAGGATCTGTTATTTTTTTTATTTGGTTCAAGACTATTGCATGGTTTGGCTTTGGCTTGATAATACCATTCTTGTTAGTAGGGATATTATTTATAGTAAGCCAACTCTGTGGTGCGAATGCTTTTTCTCCATTTTCGCTGACGAGATCGTCATGAAGGATGACATGAGCGAGGTATTTTGGTTTAAGCCCGGATATTTCGAGAAAAACACTTTTGCGATCTTCCGAAACAGTTGCGCTTTGAATACTCATTTCTTTTCTATCTACTTTAGGGCCTCCGTATTTGACAGTTGGTTTATAGGTCCATGTATTCACTTGGAAGTAAGAGGAATCCCAACCTACTTTTTCATTCAGAGGTTTAGTGAATTCAATTTCTAGACCATTACTGAGAGTGCGGATGCGTCGCATTTCGAAGGGTAGCTTGTTGTTCCATTCGAGTTTTAAAAGACCATTACGTTTTCCTGTTCCCCAGTTGCCCCTGTTTCCATTGACTCCGACAACTAAGTTGCCTTTAGGATCTCGTATAATTCTATTAGTACCTCCTCGTAGCCCTTGGCTAAAGTGGAATACGGCAGCTTGTAGTTCACCATTGATTTCTTCAAGCGCTAAGCGACGGTATCCTCCATTGTGTATGTCTCCGCAGAGAATATCTCCTTTATAGGGGCCACTTTTGATTTCAATCATATCGGTAGGTGAGTTACCGATTTCTGATTGCGGTAACCAAGCGATAGGTTGTGTGATTTCTTTATTTACCCAGGGATGTGGAGGATTGTATTTATGATTGTAGAATGCTCCCGGGCGCATGTGCATTACTTTTGATGCCGGTAAAAAATCACCTTGGTTATCTGAAATGAGGATTGTGCCATCTGAGAGTGTGCCAAAACCGTTTGGTGTGCGAAGACCGGAGGATACTACTTTGTATTTACCTGTCTTTGGATCGATCTCTATTAGGCAACCGCGGTCTTTAACTTGCGGATTGGTAGTGGCTCCACCCGGATTGATGGCTACTGCTAGGGCTAGATAGAATTTCCCATTTTTATATACTGGGCCGAAAGTGAATTCATGAAAATTAGAGCTGACATCCCATGCGTTACAAATGTTACGGTAGAAATCACAAATTCCATCGTTATCAGTGTCCTCTAACTTCGTGAGTTCCTGTTTTTGAACAACGTATATTTCATCCTCGATAACTTTCAGGCCTAATGGTTCATGGATTCCCCAGGCGAAGCGTTTTATGCTTCGTGTTTTAGGGTTATCATAGTTTTTGATAAGGTAGACTGAGCCTGTGGTGTCCCAAGATCCAACTACTAACGTGCCGTCACTGAGAAAGTCCATGCCGTTGATTTTTAGATTGAGGCCTTCAGGGGTAATGTCGGTGACAGTGGTCATCGGGTGAGGGGTTTTAAGTTTTTTCAAACGTCCAGGTTTTGCAGCGAATGGGTTTGCAGGGAGTGGAGTTATCTTAGGTTTGAGAACTTTAAGAAGCGAGGTATCTCCACTTAGGGTGATTTTACGAAGATCCATGACTGAGGGTCCAGGTTTGTCCAATGCTCTAAGACTGAGGGTATGGTTTCCTTTGTTGAACTTCAGTTTTCCTATACTTACTTTTTTGAATGTTTCCCAGCTACCAGTGTTGACCACTTTGCCTTTGAGCAAGGAACCAGCGAAGGAAACTGCGAGTTTACTGGTTTTGTCAGATTTGTATGATTGATCTAAAAATATTTCAATTTCGCCGCTGGCTTTGGCATCAAGGTTCCAATTCAATTTCGAATTAACGCTGTTCCAGTATCTAAATTTTCCAGAATTGAAAGTGAGTTGCTTTCCTTTGGTTGGTCCAGTTATATAAACATTCTTGTTCGTTAAATGTATAGTTCCAGCCTTGGCTGCGTAGCTTAATAGGGCTAAGGTAAATAAGACACGAATCATGAGATTAAAAGTTTGCTGTCAAAGTTAAAGAAGTGGCTTTGTCGAATTCTATTTTTTCGATTTTTTTGCCATTTTGTTTCCAAGGTGAATTTATTGTCGAGGTGAAGGAAAGTTTGCCGGATTTGAGTTTAGATATGGAGATAGATCTAGTGAAAGTGCCGTTTTTATATGCAGGTGTTTCCTCTATGATAACGATAGGATTGTGTTCCTTGTCTAGTATTTGATAGACAACGATAGTCTTGTCACCTTTTATCTTATGGCCAACATAGGATAATTTAGCACCTGAAGAATGGCTCCAGCTTGGTTTTGTTTGTTTTAGGTGGGTTTTACCTATAGTAGTAGGTTGTGGACCGTGTTTACCATTGAAGACAGCTCCGGTGAACTTTATCGATTTTCCATTGTTGCCTTCCCAAACTTTAAAGAGATGGCATTTCCATGTTGAATAAGCGAAGTTACAATTTTCTTCCAGTTGAATGGCCAGAACTCTAGGTTCTTTGTCGAGGACACAGCGTATGACTTTGGGGACGCCTTGATCGTTGATAGTTTTGATGTCTTCGGACTCGTCAGCCTGTGCCATTGTCAATAGAATTGAAAATGTGAAAAACTGTAATTTAATTTGTTTCATGTTGCTTATTTATGCTTTTAATAGGTCTTGTTATTCACAGCCACTATTGATTTGACTTAGTATATATTATTTTTGGCAGAAAAAAGATAAAAACTTTTATGACCTTAGTTTTGTTTATGGCTGAAAGTATAGCTTCTGCCATAGTTTTAATTTGTTTTTAGCTAAGAATTTTTTTGATTTTTTTGCCATGCACATCAGTGAGTCGAAATTCTCTACCTTGAAAACGATAAGTCATTTTTGTGTGGTCGATGCCGAGTAAGTGTAAAATAGTAGCGTGGAAGTCATGGATGTGAGCTTTGTCTTCGGAGACAATGTTGCATGAAAAATCGTCTGTTTGGCCAAATGTAGTTCCACCTTTGATACCGCCTCCGGCAAACCACATTGGAAAACAGGTTGGATGATGATCGCGACCATAATTATTTTTTGTAATTCGTCCTTGTGAGTATGCTGTTCGACCAAATTCACCTCCCCATATCACTAGGGTATCGTCTAGCAGGCCTCGCTGCTTAAGATCCATGATCAGAGCTGCGGAAGCTTGATCTGTTTCCTTACATTGTTTTTTTACACCGTTAGGGCAGTTGCCGTGTTGGTCCCAGCCCTGATGGTAGAGTTGGACGCAGCGCACTCCGCGTTCGACGAGGCGGCGTGCCATCAGACAGTTGTGAGCAAAGCTACCTGGTTTGGATACATCTGAACCGTAGAGGTCTTTAACGTGCTGGGGTTCGCTACTGATGCTCGCAGCTTCAGGGATGGCATCTTGCATACGGAATGCCATCTCATATTGATTTAGCCTGGATTGTATATTAGGATCGTAAATATGTTGTTGCCTGAACTCGTCGAGTTGGTTGATTTTGTCTAGAACAGAGCGTCTTGCTGCTTTGTTAATTCCAGCGGGATTGGAAAGATTGGCGACAGGGTTGGAGTCAGGTCTGAAAACTACGCCTTGGTGTTCGGCTGGTAAAAAACCATTGCCCCAGAGGCGAGCGAAAAGTGGTTGGCCACTTTTTCCCTTGGTTTTAAGAACGACAAAGGAAGGTAGATTTGGATTTGATGAGCCCAGGCCATAGTCCATCCAAGCTCCTAGTGAAGGACGGCCTGCAAGTTGTGAGCCTGTTTGCATAAACGTATTTGCTGGTCCATGGTTAATGGCTTCAGTATACATCGTTTTCACCAATGCAATGTCATCAACAACTTTCGCTGTATGAGGAAGTAGTTCTGAAACTTCCATATCACATTTACCATGTTTTTGAAATTTGTATGGATTTGCCGCTACTAGAAGGGCGGATTGATTAGCTGACATTTCTGTGAGGCGGATATTTCCAAGAACGGAATCAGGGATAGCGGTGCCCTGATGTGCCTGCATGACTGGTTTGTTGTCAAAGGTCTCGAACTGTGATGGACCTCCAGACATATAGAGATAAATAATACGTTTGACTTTAGGGGTGTAGTGGGTGCCGGGTATTATGTTGATGCTTTTATTTACGTTTCCGAAAAGGTTTTGACTGGAAAAGGCACCAGCACTGGCGGCGGTCATGAGTTTTATAAATTTTTTTCTATTCATGTTTCTTGTCTGTTAGCGGATTAAATAGTATGAATCTAAATTCATCAAAGCGTTGACGGTGACGGTCCAAGCGGCTGTTTCGATTGAGTCTAAAACAGGTTGTTTTATTTTCCCGATGTTGATGTATTTTTTTGCTTCGGCCCTATTATTCGTAAAGTAGTTTCGCTGTTCCTTAATGAGTTGTTTTATAAGTTCTTGTTCTTTTGGGTGTGGATGTCTTGAGAGGATGCTGAGAAATGCATACTGAATGCGCTTTTGATCTGATTTTAAATCGACGAGTTTCAAGGCCATTAATTTGGCTGACTCGACGAGCTGAGGATTATTGAGCATCACAAGTGGTTGCAATGGAGTCGTTGTTTTTTCCCTCTTTACTGAACAAACTTGGCGTCGAGGAGTCCCGAATATTAGCATGGAAGGAGAGGGACTATTACGTTTCCAATTAGAGTATACGCTGCGGCGGTATTTATTGTTGACTGGCTTGGTTTCGTCGATTGTAGCACCTCCAAACTGTGACGAAAGTGAGGAAGATATAGCAAATGCTGAATCTTTGATCATCTCAGCGGTCATGAAATAAGAAGGGCCTCTAGCGAGAAAGATATTGGCATTATCTTTTTCTAAAAGTTCTGGAGTTGCATTAGAACTGCGTTTGAAGGTGTCTGAGGTGACGATGAGTTTGAAGAGGTTGCGGAGATCCCAACCAGAATCTACAAAATGGCGTGCCAAGTAATCTAAAAGTTCAGGGTGGCTTGGATAGGAGCCTTGATAACCAAAGTCGTTAGAGGTGTTGACTATACCTCTCTGAAAAATCATTTGCCAATAACGATTTACTGTAACCCTTGACGTTAGTGGATGTTTAGGAGCGAGTAGCCATTTTGCAAACCCTAGACGATTTCTAGGAAGTTTGGAGTCAAATGGATAGACTTTACTTGGCGGAGCTGGCAGGACTTCTTGATCATAGTTTATTTTATTGTAAAAACCACCTTCTAGAACATAGGTTTTACGAGCTGAGGGAATATCTTTCATGATCATGAGATGGCGGTAGAGGTCGTAGCGATGAGCTAGCTCTTTTCGCTTTTCCATGAGTTTGATGTTTTTTGTCTTAAACTCTTTACTGTGTCTTTCTTTGGCGTGAGCTAACCAAACTTCTTCGCTAGTTATAGTTCTGGCAATTTCTGCTTCGGTCCATTCTTGTTTTGCTAGAGTGAAGCTATGAATTATAGTTTTAGGAGCTCCATTGTCTCTGAAGCGTGCACCTATTTTTAGTGCAACAGGCTTATTATTGTCGTAAACTATTTTTTTAGTCAGATGGTTTTTGATGATAGAGGTGGGAATGGCTTTACCGTCTATATAAAGCTTCAAGCCAGTGGCTTTTGAACTGCCATCATAGGTGCTGGTGATACGGATACGTTTAGCGGTAGGAATAGTTTCTTTTGATTCCACTCTAATTTCGTTTCCTGGTGAAAAGTGAACCAAGGCTAGCTGAAGTTTTCCTGAAATGATAGAGAGTTCGTAGCCCCTGCTTCCAGCATCGAATCGACCTCTGGATGTGTGCCATATAGAGGCTCGTTTGTATGTTTTTGGGACAGTGAGATCTATTTCGACTGAGAAAGGGTGGTAGCGACGTATGAGGGGAACAGCCTTAATGTCGATGGAGCTGTCGCCGTCGAGTTCGATTCCTTGGCTTGGGAGTAATTTATTATATTTTGGAGAGAAGCTTGCAGGGATTTTAACTCCGTTAGTACTGGCGATCTTGTGACCTTTTACCTTAGTGAAGTCATAGTTAGCAATAATATCTACCGGATTAATGATTAGGGGTTTGGTTAGGCCTTTTGGTGGAATAATTTTTTTGATATCATTTTCAATTTTCTTGATTGCTGTAATGATTTTAACATCTTCTTCTTTTTCTTTATCACTACGTATTGCCATAGATGGGCTAGGTACCGCTGATGTGAAGAAAGAATAGAGGCCTTCTTCATCGATATTGTTGAAGAAGCCTGACATGGAATAATAGTCTTTTGTTGAAATTGGGTCGAATTTGTGATCGTGACATCTGCTGCATTCCATAGTCAGTCCCATGAATGCAGTGCCTGCCGTGTGAACTCTATCAGCAACGTATTCGGCCTTAAATTCTTCAGGTTTGCTACCTCCTTCAACTTTTTGCATGTGAAGGCGATTGAAGGTTGTGGCTATCTTACTTTGGTCGTCGCTGTTAGGAATGAGGTCGCCAGCCAGTTGATGCAGGATAAACGTGTCGTAGCTCATATTTGTATTGAAGCTATTGAGTACCCAGTTTTTCCATGGCCAGACGGTGCGTGAGCGATCGACCTGGTAGCCATAGCTGTCAGCGTAACGTGAGACATCCATCCATTCGGATGTAAGGTGTTCGGCGTGGGCTCTACTGGTTAGCAGTTGATCGACAATTTTTTCATATGCTTTTTTGCTGGGATCAGTCAAAAATGCCTCAACTTGTTGTTTTGTAGGAGGTAGTCCTGTGAGAGTGAAATACAGTCTGCGAAGTAGCACCTCGGGTTGGGTCTGAGCTAATGGAGTAAGCTTTTTGGCTTTCAGTTGCTCAAGGATAAACGCATCAATTGGATTACCAGATGATGAATTGGTTTTTGGAATAGTAATTCTTTCTGGAAGTTTTTTGAATGACCAAAGTTTTTCGTATTTAGCCCCATTGTTGATCCATTTTTTGAGTATTTTTCTTTCAGTTGCAGTGACTACTTGGTGGGTTTTTGGCGGGGGCATGATGTCGTCTGGATCATCAGTCGTGATGCGCTTCCAAAAAATACTTGCACTTGCGTTACCTGGGATGATGGCAGCAGGTTTAGCTCCGTTTTTACCGCGTTTTCTAGTAGCAAGTTCAAAAGTGTGAAGTTGAAGGTTTCCTTCAATTTTCGCATCATCTGGACCGTGACAGGCAAAGCAACGTTGAGAAAGAATTGGGCGTACGTCGCGATTAAAGTCTAATTCTTCAGCTTGAGCGGAAAAGAGCAGAGGTAGCAGATTTAGGTAGATAAGTAGCAGCAGCGGTTTCATTGAAAACTATGGTTGTCCTTGTTGAAAATGATTAAATATTGTCTGTTTCGATAGGGAGGTTGAAAAAATAGCCATTTCATCGATGACTCCATTGAAGCCTCGGATAGGTACGGGGAGGCCATTGCTTCGCCAGTTGCCAATTTCACTCATACCAAGATTAATAGTTTGGAGATTTTTTATCGCAGTAGAGGCGACAGCTCTTCCGTTAAGGTAATGAGTCACTTGCTTTTTTTGAGAGTCGTAGGTCATTGCTACGAATATCCATTGCCCTAGATATTCGGGTCCTAGAATTTTCTCTGAAAAAAGATTTTGGCCTCGTTTTTTACTACGCATGCCCACAATAAGTTCACCTTCATCACTTAACTGCCAGTGAATGGCTCCTTGACTATAGTTGTCGGTTAGTAGGAGTGAGCTTAGCCACTGATCCAGACTGTCAATCCTGATCCAAGCTGTCATAGTCATTGCCGAGTACTTGCCGGGAATGTTGACCCTTACGCGATCGTTCAAACCTTTAAATTTGAGGGCTTGCTTTTTACTAAACCGGCCAGTTGTCCAGTGAGCTCCAACGATTGCACCATTGGAAGTTCTGAGACCTGCTTTATTTACCAGACTACGTTGCCAAGGTTGATCGTTCTGAAAATCATAAAGGAGAATAAGATCATTACGTTTTTTTAGATCTATCATATGACTTTGCCAGATGTTATATGATTTTAAATCATGCTTTACTGCATAGGAGTCAATGGTTTGTGATGTGACATGATGTTGATTAGCTTGAGTGACTTTGATAGAGTTCTTGTCCAGCCATCTTCGAGCCTGTTTTTCTTGTAAGGTTTCGATGAGGGTATTCTTGCTGTAAAGTTCTACGGAGCCTTCAGTCACCGTGACACTGCTTCCCTCAGAGCTGCAGTCCATGGTGAAGGCTGTGCCGAGATCTTTCACATTGATGTCTTTGCTAGTAACCGAGAAGCCTTGTGCGACATCAGGCACTTCAATACTCAGTTTCCCTGTCTTACAGGTAACGTTCATGCTGTCAATTAAATCAAGAGAGGCTGGGCCTTCAATAACCATTACTACGCCAGAGGTGAACTCTACCTGAATGATCCCTTTTTCTAAAGTAAAAGAGCCTGGTCGCAAGGTGGTTCCGGATTTTAAAACTTCTGCGTCACCAATGTTGAATGCTTTGGTAATAACGCCTATACTCATGCTGCTAGGTTCGCTCTCAGAACTTGCGTCAGTGAAAGGTGTATGAGAGATCACTGTTTTCGGTGCGTTAAGATTCAGTGCAATAAGTGCAACAATTGTTGCTGCGATGGCTGCTGATATCAAAACGGGTAATATGGCGATTTTTGATTTTGAAAATTCTGCTGTATCGGGTAGGGCAATTTCATCAATGAGATCTACTAGTGCGGCATCAGTTGATACGATAGAGCGATAGTGATTGCGTGCTTCTTTACTCTCTAGTAGTAGAGTTTCGAGCTCTTCAAGCTCATTTATGGTGAGATCTCCTTCGCTATATCGATTAGCCAGTTCTTCTAGACGTTCCATATTTAGTTAGATTGTTCGATGCAGTTGCGAAGCTTGGTCTTAACGCGTGAGAGAACCTTATACAGTGCCGTTGGAGTTGTACCGATGAATTCAGCAACAGCGTAGATTTTCTCTTTTTTAAAATACACGTCGATAAGCATTTTTTGATATTTTTTAGAAAGTTGTTGGAAACATGCTTTGAGTGCTTTTGAGCGTTTGTCGTGGTGTTCGATGATTTCGTCTGTTTCTTCTGCAAGGATTTCAAAAAGGGCATCGGAGAAGATATGCCTGTCTCTAGCCTTGGTTCGGCGATAGTTAAGGATCTGGAAATGTGCTATCCTGCATGCCCAAGCTAAGAAGTTAGTGCCTGGCTGATAGTCTCGAAATTTGTTCCACAGAATGATGCTCGTTTCTTGAAGGACTTCATCTGCATCGTGACGGGTAGGAACGAGTTGCCTAATATAGGCTCTCAATCTATTATTGATCTTGTTATATTCGATCAAAAATTCTTTTCCTATTCCCTCATTATCCATTCTTAAAACGTAGCATTCTTATGGTTAAACTACCATCGGAAATGAAATTGCCCGTTTTTTTTTATTTTTTTTAAAAGGAGTCGATTTTTCAGGTAAACTGTATTGTTTCGAATAAGCTCTATCGAGAACGATTCTTTAAATAGACTCAATGTTGGCTGATTTTTAGGAGGAGTAGCTATACCAATGCTAGACAATATTTTATGACGATAACTATTTTCAGTTAGCGATTTCTGATTTCAATGAGGAGTTTAATTCCTAAATTGGCGTGTTCACTCCTTGGGTAAAGTTTTCTGGCTTCGAAGTAGTGGGAAAGTGCAGAGCCGTAGTTTTTAATCGTAATGTGACGTCTTGCGGTTTTTATCAGTCTTACATATTTGTCGGCTTTACGGCGGTAGTCGATGAGGGCTTCATCAATTTCTTTAATGTCTGGATGCTTATTTTTAAGTTTGTTACAAGCCTCCCATGCATGACAATGCTGTTGTTCTTCGGCAAGTATTTTACATTTTTCAAGCTCTTTGATGATCGGCATATACTTGTCGGAAATTTCTCTAAGTTGATCTAGACGGGAGATATCATCATTAATGTTGAATTGAGTTGCAAATTTCGCCCAATTTTCTTCTCCGAGAATAATCATATATCTTTGATTTAAAACATATTGATCGAATTCTTCTTTTAGCTCTTTGTAATCGTAGTGCTGTGTCTTAACTGTATGGAGCTTATTGTCTAACAAGGTTGAAATTTCGTCCAATTTAGGATTAGTTGGCCAGAGGACGCGTGCGTTTTCGATTTCCCGGAACATGAGTTCTTTCTCTTGTTTACTCATGTGCAAAAAAGCATTAATCGCATGTTGATTAGATGCTCTAGTGAAGCTTGTGATATAAGCATCGATTTTGGTATGGCGGTAATCTTTTGCCATTTTCACTAGCTTGTCATTCAAGGTTCGAGCTTGCCCAAAATCTCTAGCTTCGATGGCATCTAGTAAATGGTTGGATGTTCTAGCATATTCATAAACTTTTTGTTTCAGCTCAAGAGGGAGCATCTGAATATATGTGAGGTGCTCGCCTACTGCGTAAGCCTCCAGTAATCTGTTCGAAGCTGAGTGAAGTTCATCACGTTTGATGTGATTTTTAGAAGAATCGACTAAACCTTTTACTTTGGCGATGACTTCTAAGGCAAAGCCTTCGAGTCCTGGAATGGTGGGGGATACACCCACTGATTTTCTGAAAAAATCTGCCATTAGAGAACCTTTTTTGATACTCAATTTTGAATTGGAAGGCTTATAAATATTAATGTAGAAGCGGCAGCCCATGACTACATGCTCAAAACGACGTTGGATGAAAAGTTGAACTAGAATTGCCTGAAAATTAGTCTTTGATTGTGCGAGTTGAACTAACCCAACACCTTGGTTTTTTTTGATAAGAAGTTCAATTTCTAGAACTCGTCTTACCAGATTACGATACTCTGAGCTCTTAAAATTTTTGTTTAATTGGTTCCGTTGTTGTTTATTTCTATTACCTCCGACGCTTCGTTTAGTGTCGAAGTCTGTTCGGGTGGAAATAAAGTCCATTTTTTTGATCAAATGAGCTCGTTCTCGTCGGAGTTTTACTGTATAAGCATCTCTTTTACGGATGGTTTCCATTGAGTTCAGAGCTGACACGACTGCAGATCCTAAGGACTCAGAAACATTGTGGTCGCCTTCATATTTAGCTGCTTCTTTAAGTAATTTGTATGCTGTAGAGACTTTGTTCCGGACTCCACTACCTTGCTGAAGTAGCCGCTGGATGGTTTCCAGATCTTGTTTATACTTTTTAGCTTCGTTGCCTTGATAGGATTTTGAGGCTAAATAAGATTCAAAGTGCAATCCAATCCTAGTGTCCTTTAAGGTGAAAGTTTGTCCGAGAAAAGTTACCGTTTCATTTGAAGGATCAAAGACTGGAACAGGGCTTTGAGTGGAGCTATCATTTGCAACAGGTTTTCCTACTTGGGAAAATGCCCAAGTTGTCGATACAAAGCAGATAGTGATTAACCTAAAGAGCATAATCATACAGTTTAGAATCATTCACTTCCATCTCAAAAAAAAGTTCTTGAGACGGAAGTATGAATTTATTTTTAGAAGGCTTTTAGTTACTGTGCCTGCTCGCTTTGACGGATTTTGATCATTTCATTGATTCCGTCTTTAGCCATTTGACTTTTTGGATTAAGACTTCTGGCCTTCAGGTAACATGACAGAGCTGAGCCGAAGTCACTTGTTCCTATAAACTTTTGAGCATCATCGAATAGGTCACGATAACGTGCTGCTTTTCGAGCTAAGTCATTTTCTTTGTCTTGGATTTTACGCTTTGCTATGTGATCTTTTTTATATTCGAGATGGATAGCTTCCCAAGCTGCTTCATATTGACCTTCTTTTGCTAGTCCATCGGCTTTTCCAATAGCTTTTTCCACATCGGTAAGTTTAGTGAAAACATTTGCAGCTTCGTCGTAAAGTTTAGAATAGTGGTCTCTCTGCTCTTCAGATAGTTTGTTATTATTACGAGCCATGAGGAAAGTTTGTTTGAACACTCCTGCATCTTCCATTCCGAGACTATCAAAGTTTTTATTACGCTTGATTCCTTCGAATTCAGTAGCTTTATTTTCAACGATTTTCAACTTGTCCATACCATCTTCAATCTCATTAAACGCTCTCTTCTCGAGCGTTTCAAGATGAGGATTAGTTGGCCAGAATGAGATTGCATTGGCGATGTGCCCTTCTGCTTTGGCATCGTTTTTCTGCTGTTTAGCCGCGTAAAACTGGGTGATTTCTAGATTCGAAGCACGCTTATAGGCAGAAATGGCTGTCTCAGCTTGAATGAAGCGAAAATCGACTGCTTGGTCTCTTAGTTTTTTGGTGTAGGTTTCAGCGTGTTGCCAGTTTTTTACTTTCGCCGCGTCTTTGAGATTTTTTGAATCCAAGATGTATTGATGCATCCGATTTCTCATATCAGGGTCGAAAGTGTGTATTGGCGTGAGGTGCTCGCCGATGGCGTAGGCTTCCACCATACGTTGAGTTGCTTGATGAACTTGTTTTCTAGCAAGGTGGTTACGTACTGAGTCGGCAGACTTTTTTGCTTTACCAATCATGTCGTTGCATGCTGCATCGAGACCAGCGACGGTGGGTTGAACTCCAAGTGTGTCGGAGAAAAACTTATGCATGTCGGAGCCTTTTTGTATACCAAGCTTATTTTCACCGTCGCTAAAAATTAGATTATAGAAGCGGCAGCCGATCACGCAGTGTTCAAATCTACGTTGCATGAAAAGCTGCATGAGAACTGCTTGATATTGAATTTTTGCAAATTTCCCTCCGATATTACCCGTGATTTCGGATTTTTTCATCATGAGAAGGAGTTCGGCACGGCGCCTTAAGTTTTCTTGACCTTCTACTCCCCCCACAGCGCTAGCGGTTCCTTTTGGCTTACCGGCTCCGGGTGTGCTACTTTTTTCAGCTGGGTCTAGCTTAGTTCGGCTTTCGATGAACTCCATTTTTCTAACAAGCTTAGCATGCTCTTCTTTCATACGCCTAATGTCAGCATCCGATTGTCGAGTATTATTCAAGGCAATTTCGGCCATGGCGATAGCATTTTGTAGAGATTCACAAACTTTACCATCCGCGGGATAGCCAGCAGCTTTTTTTAGAAGGGCGTAGCCTGTGCTTAGTCTACTTCTGCGTGTACCTCGCTTATTGTGTTCTAGCGATTCACGAATTTGAGAAAGAATTTTGCGATATTTAGCTGCTTCTTCAATTTTTGCTTGGCTCTGTACTAAGTAGCCGGAGAACTGATCAGCAAAACGATTGTCCTGTAATGAGAATTCGGAGCCAAGAAATACTACTTTTTCATTTTCGGCATCGAACATGGGAATTTCTTTACCGTAGGGACTTTCTGAGCGTTGATTGTTATCTCGCGTATGAGTATCTTCGGTCGCTGATTTATTGTTACTGCCGCTTTTTCCATTTGTGGGGCGGGGTTTGAATGCGTCTGGAGCTTGTGCTAGAACGCTGATGGGGAAGGTAAGACTAGCGATACTAGCCATAATCATTGCTTTTTTCATGTTTATTTTAATTTGTTAAGGTTGGCGTATGACATAAGACCATGGGGCCACGAAATCATACATTTTGCTTTATTGCATATAGAATACAGATTAGCTGATTAAATGGCAACAAGGAATCTGTAAATTGTTTGAAATAGTTAAGGGTTAAGCTCTAATTGACTTCGAATGGGGTGGATTACACGAGTCAGTTTTTCGCACGCATCTCAATCATTTTTTGAATTCCTTCTTTAGCTAATTGGCTTTGTGGGTTAAGGCTGCGGGCTTCAAGGTAGAAAGATAGGGCTGAACCAAAGTTCTTTCTTTCAATGTGTGTATCAGCTTTGTTGAAAAAATCGCGGTAAATAGCGGCACGGTTTCCCAGGTCATTGAGTTTGTCTTGGATGCGACGTTTTGCTATGTGGCCTTTTTGTTGTTCCAGAGCCATTGATTCCCATGCGGCTTCGTGCTGTGATTTTGCAGTAAGTTCATTTGCTCTGGCGATGGCTGTGTCTACAGAAATAATTTTGGCCATGATATCCGATGCTTTGTCGAAGAGTTCCGAGTAATCATCTTGTTTTGCCTCGTCTAGTAATGGGTCGCTCTTGGCGGCTTTAAAATATTGCTTATATATACCTGCATCTTCTACGGTGAGAGTATCAAAGCTCTCATTTCTTACAATCGTTTTAAATTCTTCAGCTTTTTGGATTAGAGTTTCTGATTGTGCTAAAGTTTTTTCAATAAGATTGAACCGTCGTTTCATCTCTCCAGTTATCTTCGGGTTTGTTGGCCAAAGTTTATGAGCTTTTTCCAAATGAAGGTTTGCGGCTTCTATGTTGTGCTTTGCTGCTGACTGGTAATACATAATGAGCTTACCGTTTGAAGCTGTTTTGTGGCCTGCTATTGCTGTTAGGGGTTTAAGGTAGCGAAAATCTTTGGCATTACTTTGCATTGCTTTTACTAGGCGTTCCGCTTCTTGCCAATTACGTGATGTGACTGCGTCTTTGAGGTTTTTCCCGTTATTGACGTATTTGGCGATGGCGTTTTTCGTGTTAGCTGGCACAAGTTGAACAGCTGAGAGGTGCTCTCCACCAAAATAGGCTTCAGACAAGCGCTTTGATGCGGCATCGATTTCATTTCGGGCAATGTGATTCTCTGAAAACCTCACAAGATCTTTGATTTTTTTGATGCTTTCATTCGACAGTGCATCGAGGCCTGCCACTGTAGGTTTTACACCTAGCACATCTTTGAAGAGCTTTGACAAATCAGAATCTTCTTCTATTTTTAGTTGATTTTCACCATCAGTGAAGAGGATATTGTAGACACGGCAGCCGATGACGCAATGTTCATATTTTCTCTGTGCATACAATTGCATCAAAAATGCCTGAAATTGAACGCGTGACATTGCTTCACTTGTTACTTTTTTTACTTCGTTAGCTGCCTTCTTTGCTAATGTTTCGGTCCTTTGGCGAAGATTATCAGTTTGTTTTACCGCAGAAGGCTTTCTTTTACGTTCCTCTAGATATGCCTTCCGGACAAGTGTCTGGTGTAATCTATCTAGCCTTTTATTTTCCGCATTAATTTTTTTGACACTTCTTTGAGTCGAGAGTGTCATTGCAATAGCATTTCGAAATGCACTTGATATGCCAGCATCATCTGGATACTTTGCAGTGAGTCCCAGATGATGATAGAGTTTTTGCAGTTTGTCCATACGCTTCAATTTGTTGTCGTGAGCGAGAACGTTGAGTATTTCTGAAATGATTTCAGCGTAATTATTTGCTGCTTTTTCTTCAGTTGGAGGGAGGACGAGATAGCCAAGAAATTGGTCAGCGAAGCGATTGTCGTTGAGGTCGAAGTCTCCTAACGAAGAGTTGATTCTTTCGTTTTCTAAGTCGAAGGTTGGGATTTCGTTACCATATGGTGATTTTGATTCTTCTCGTTCGACGCTGTGGGAGGATTCTTCGCTTGGTTGGTTATTGAAAGCATTTGGATTTTGCGCTAGTGCGGATACAATAAGGTGTAGGCTGACGGAACCAGTCAACATAGTAGATTTGATCATTGCGTGATTAATTGGTTTAGTTGATGAGTTAATTAATAACTCATTTTATTTATTAGTTGTATTCTAATAAAATTAGAAATTGTTTTCAATTGAAGAATTGTAAAAAAATGTAAAAAAAAGCTGAGGCAATGGCCTCAGCTTTTTAAACAATGAATGGTTCTTTATCCGTTATTTTGAGCGAATATATTCAGCTTCGGGAAAGCTTTTATTGCTGATGTTAACGATGAAGACGTAAGTGCTACCAGAGTCTAGATTAAGATCTGGAAATTTATCGTTTATCTCCTTACTTACGAATATGCCGACTATGGGGCCTTCTTTACCATTGCTTTCAGATTGGACCTCTAGGAGGAATTCACCATTCCCGAATGGTTCCTTTTTCCTTATTTTACCGATCAATTCGTAGGAATTACCAGCGTGCGTTTTGGATCCTCCTACGTAAGAATTAACATCCATTGGGGCTGCTGAGCCTCCGTCTGGTGCGATAATTTTAGGGATAATGATGAAAGCTGCGACGATGGTCAGTGCTACAGCCATGCCAATGATTATGGGGATCGCATTGAAGCCGTTCCCGCCTCTGCCCCCGCTTTTACTTTTAGATCTTGCTCTTCTTGACATTATAATAAATTGGTAATTTGTTTTGGGGAGAGAAAGATCTCTCCGGTGAATAAATGCTAAACTGCTTATATGTGATTAGTGTTCCCATCGGTGCTTTTTGGTGCCGATGTATGCGATCGCCACACCAACCATGATGTGAGCCGCTAGAACTAAAATACATGCGTTGATCTCGTTGAAGGGCGTTGTAGTTATAGATTTTACAACTTGCTCTTGATCATCGTTCATTGTCGAAATACTTCCACTCCATGACCAGTATGCAGAAATGAACGGTCGAGATATTCCTCCCACCCATTCAGGAAGAGAGAGTACAGCTCCTGACAGAGGAAGTTGAAATCCTACAATATAGATGGAAAGCAGCGAAGCCTGTTCGGCTGTTTTCATCATCGAGGAAACAGCCAGACAGATTGACGTAATTGCTGCGTTTACCATTATTAATAGGATTGCATGCTTGAGAAAGCCGAGTCCATCAGGGCCAGGGAAGGGCCATTGACTTTGAACCCAGACTGCCATCACTAATGATTGAATGACAATCAAGCAGGCCAAGAATACGATTTTACTCAAAAGGTAAGCCATTGGCCGTACTCCTCCGAATTTTTCTTTTTCCCAGATCGGACGTTCACCAGCGACTTCGCGAGCGGAATTGTTTGATCCCATAAGCGAGAGTAGAACGATTTGGAACATGACGATGCCACCGATGGCACTGCCGAGTTGGCCCCGTTTTTCTCCAATTAGTTGTAAGTTTCGAACAGCCTCCGGTACATTTCCACCACTGGAAATATCAGGAAATTTCTCAGGGACGCCGTTTGCTTGAGCTGCGAAAATTGTTACCAAGAGTGGAAATACAATAAGTACTGCCACTTGTAGTAATATCTGTCCTTTGTCTCGGCTGAAGATTTTGAAGCGACGTAGCAACAGTGTGGAAAACTGAGAGAAGAGGATAGGTAATTCGACTGCAACAGCTTCTTCTTTAACTATGTCGTCCCCAATTTCTTGTCTGCGTTTTTTCTTTTTCTTTCTTTCGGTTTTTTCTTCGCTATCGAACTCACCTGTTTCATCCAAAGAAATCGACTGAGTTTTGGTAAAAACTTCTTCTTGTTCTTCGGTATCCAGTGGTTCGGTTGTATGTGAAAGTAGAGCAGGGACTTCTATTTCTTCGTCGCCTGTTTTTTGTTTACGATATTTTGCAATTTTCTCGTAATAGGCTTCCTGGTGCTTAAGCCATGACTTTCTCCATACTTCAGAAGATTGTTTGGCCAGACGTGGATATATTTCCTCAGTGTCATCAACTGAAAAATAGTGCGTTAGCTGACTAGGTGGGCCGTGGTAAGCCACACGGCCTTCATGGAGAACTAGTATGGAATCATAAAGCTCCAGATGAGCGAGTGAGTGAGTGACGGACACAATGACGCGTCCGTCTTTCCGCGAAAGTTTATGCAGTAAGCGCACGATATCTCGTTCTGAACGTGGGTCTAGCCCTGAAGTCACCTCGTCACAAAGCAGGATTTTGGGATCGGACACCAGTTCCATGGCAAGGCCCAATCGACGTTTTTGCCCTCCTGAGAGAACTTTGACGTAGCGATCAGCAAGCGGAGCGAGTCCAGTTACCTCTAGTACTCTATCGATTCTGTTGTCGAGATCGGCGTAATTCCTTGTTTCAACGCGGAGTTTGGTAGCAGATTCGATGGATTCGTCCACGGTGAGTTCATCATAGGCTATGGAAAACTGAGGGACGTAGCCTAGTTCTTGGGGCTCGAAGTCTCCGACCTCAGCGAGGTCTTCTCCTTCCCAAAAAATGGATCCGTCTGACTCTGCGTTTAAACCTGCGATGGTCCTCAATAATGTAGTCTTACCACATCCAGATGGGCCAACGATGGCCATGAAGTGGTTGCTTGGGAGCTTGATGCTCACCTTGTCGACTAGATTGTGAGGTTCGCCGTCTTTATCAATTGTGAAGCATAGTTCTTTTAATTCTAACACGGTTAATGATTTTGTTTTATTGTCCTAAAGAAAGCCAAAATTTGCACTATTGGCGAGAAGAAACTTGAGAGATTGTGTAATTTGCGTAGTTTCATACTTGTGTCAAGAAATACAAAGAGCAGATCAGGGAGGTCTTCAAAAGATTCAAGTCGTTCAAAATCAAAGAATGCGAGATCTCGAGGTAAGGCTATTCCTTTGTGGGCAAAAATTGCTGTAATCTCGGTGTTGTCATTAATTTTGCTTGGGGTTTGTAGTTATGGATGGGTGAGAATGCAC
>JAVCKV010090427.1:0-20884 GCA_032274145.1 Herpochondria borealis | reverse complement strand
TGCCCGAACACCAGTCTCGTGTGTCACGAGACGCCGACCACATTGGAAATGCATGGTAAATAATAAATTAACCAATGCGGAACATGTGAAATCGATATATGACCTTAATAGGACGGTAATATTTCAACAGTCGATCAGTCGCCCCTGGTCAATTCTGCATATCGCGATATACTTCGCGGCGATACTGTCCTTTCTTCCCGTTTTAAGTTTGATGTGTGGATGAAAGAAGTGGTACTTAACATGTATTCACGCATGGACAAGTGCTCTAACCACGTCGATGCTATTTGTACGACTTTAACTGAATTAATCGAAAAACTGAGACGTTCGGTCGAATCGACGATGAAAAAGCATGTGACTGATTCAACAAAGATCTTGCAACGTCACCAGCATTTGTCTGCAATATACAAAGAAATCACGGAGGTTGACCATAGCTATCGAGATCTTGTTCAATGCTACAAGGTTTGCAAGATTTCTACATCATTCATTACCTACCGTAGTCAAGAATCTTCGCAGAAATTCGAAATTATGGGATACAACTGTAAGCTGACAGTTTGGGGTAATGAAGAAACAGACCAGTTGAACTGTGCTTTGTCTCAGCTGGTTCACCTTCTGGAGAATGACCTGTCCAAGATATCATTACGGAAGCGAGCAAAGTGAGTTGCCAGATGAGATTGAAATTTTTCGAGCGCCCGGAGGACCATTACCGCAACCGGTTCTTTATGGGTATCTATAAATAGCTCTTCAAAAACGAGCCATAATTAGCAGTTTTCAGACAAATATTGTGCTCCTCTCGGGGAGCCAATATCGTACTTTGATCACCACCCAGAAAAGAGGATAGAGTTATGCCATTGTTGATAACCATTTTGTATTCGTATAGTTTTATAAAAAATAATATCTTGTAAGGGTCTTTTATTCGTTTCTCGTGATCTGTCACCCGGAATATATAAAGATAGGTCCCTCTAAAAGATTTGTCGGAAGAAAAGGGAAATGTAAATGAGAAAGACAAGAAAGCCAAATTGTAGATCGAAAGGTAGTGCCGAAAGGGAGAGCAGGATTGCAATTTATAAAAAAAGGGTGTGGTTTATAAATAGATGAGAGGACATATCCGGAAGAAAGGGGCGATAACATAGGACGAACAGTTTGTTTGGACATATGGACGTTTTGAAAGGTTTCTCTTCTACGTAGATGCACGACATATATTCCAATTATTGACGGTGAGACGGTTTGCGCTCTGGAATAGATGTACGCTATTGTGCAAAAATCAAGCCAATGGTTGTACCCTTTTCAAGACTCATCTAGACGATTTTCCATTTCGAAACATACTGCACCTCCAGTATTGGCAAGATATAATTTCAGCTTTTTGTTCTTAACTGCAATGACGACCAAAAAGAGAAAATAAGAAAATAGGAATGGCTCATTGGTATCTTTGTTGGCCTCCTCTGAAAGAAACTTATTGAACGCATGTTGCAAATACTAGAATTTCGGCTCAAGTCCAGGCTTTGCTCGCGTTATTATGCCTCCGCGCTATGAATGCTGAATCTTTCAAAAATAGAGTAAACCACTAGACGTATACGTGGTCCAATAGTTGAACAAAGAAATTATGTGGGCTTATTTCACTGAACTCATTGACCAGTTGAAAATTCTTTTGAAAGTAACGGTACATTGATCCCACAAAAAGTTCCTTTTTTTAGGGAGAGGCCCACTAAGCACACAAGTTTTGGAGGATACGCGTGAAAATTGTATCGCTGTTTTCTTTTCTCGGTGTAGATACAAGATTATATTTTGCACTTCGCGCGCGTGCCGATGTTTGAATCGCTGGAAGCGCAGGATGAACTGTTCGGCAGTGCATGCACCTTCCGATAGAAATCCTGATCTAGCTTGCAGTACCACACACACCAGCCAAAGAGTGTATGTAAACGAATAGTGCTACGAGAGCGCTGTAGTTCGATTAGGTAGCTGGTTATCCCTTGAAAGGGGCCTGGTGAGTTTTTAGGACTCTACTTATTTTGTGAGATGAGGAAACAGCTGGGGTTGAGTAGCAAGGCGAGCAGTGGTAGGCGAGCAGAGAGATAGAGAGCAGACGTAGAGAGAGCAGGTAGGGTAGTGATAGAGAGAGCAGGGGCAGAGAGAGCAATGCTTGGAAGGTAGAGCGGCTCGCTCGACGGCGGAGAGCAAGGGGCTGTGGCGATAGAGCTGAGGAAAGAAGGCTTGAGCGTGCTTACATCAGTGGACTCATGGCACGCAGCAGCTGGAGGGCAGCACTTTATAGCGAGTGCTCTGCTACTCAGAGCATTCGATCAGGAGTGGAGAACCCTCCAGAAGCTATGGGTCAGGGTTCTACGATATGCTAGAGAAGTACTGGCAGCTTGTCTTCTGCACGCAGAGTGCGGTAAACGTGCAGACGATAATTAAATGAAGCTTGAAGATGCAGGTGAGGTTTGAACTAGCCACGTACGTGAGACTGAGCTCGGCTGCGCTTCGTCACCGCCATGGTTTGGAGCAAGGGCAGGTTCTACCAGCTTGAAGTGAGCACATATCCCAAAAGTACAGCTAAATTTAGGGACGAAATTGCTTGTAGGACATCTGCCGGACAGTGCCCGGAGCCACAATTCACATAGTACTGTACCCACGGAAGGTACGGGATCAACGATACTTTTTAAGAGTATGTAGAGCACTGTAGAGCGACTGTAGAGAGCGCCAGGCGCTCTGTGAGTTAGCAAGGTAGACATCACACTGTGCAGTGCTGAGACGGGAGAGGTACGACGGTGGAAGAGGGAGAGGGAGGTCGCTCCCGATGGTGACCGGGCACAAGGAAGAGACTCTCTCACTGGAGTCGAGGACGGGGGACGAGGATGCGAGACGCGGTGTCTGGCTCGCGTGAAGGAGGCGGGGACGAGGGGGACGTCGCGCGTACTGGCGACGAGGTACAGAAACGGAGCACAACGCGCGCATGCGTTTTGAGACAGAAAGGGTGTGTGAGACTCGACACTAGGCTCGCGAGTCACGGGTCGGGGGTAGAGGGTAAATTCGCATTCGAGGGCGACGGGGACCAGAAGAGACGCATTCACTTTCGTCAAGACAAGGGAGCTAAGGGATACCGACCGCTTGGCTGGCGCACGTAAAACGATCGAAGGGAAAATTATTTCGCACTCACTAGCGACACGGACGGGGTTATTTTACGACGAGGCGCTTGGCTCGCGAAGCACGGAGGTGTTACGCGGTCGCACTCGCTGGCGACGGTACCGAGACGGGGGATAACGCGCGAACATATAAGGGGGGACGGGGATCCAGTTGTGTACCTACGAGGCACAATTAGGGCGCTGAAGTGGTCGGAGCTTGGAAAATCCGAAGGCTCTAGGCTCGCGCATGGAAAAGAGCTCCGGACTAGTATTTTTGTTGAACGGTCGCTGCGAGACGCAACTAAGCGCTTGAATACTAAATCGTGGTACTTGCACACGTGTAGCCTAACTTACTGTGCTCTATGTAGAGCAACACTAATATAGTAGGCGTTTACACTGTGTATACAGACGAAACTATATTGCCTACCATACCGCACTGTGCTTATCCAGCTACTGTGTAGGTGGGTATGAGTCACGAGATGGGCTAATATGGGTTAGCCCCGAGGAAGAAGTTAAGGAAATGATCCTTGTAACGAAATTAAATCCTTTTGAATTCAGTAGTCCCATTTAGCTACCTGGCCGTCTCAATAGCATTAGTCTGGTAGGCTGTAATGGACTACAACCTTGTTAAACGAAATCTATCCTTATCCTGTTCACGCTCGACGCACAAGAAAAAGTTTTCTTTCCGCGAGAGCGACTCGAGCTATAAGAATGATTCTATGGGACACCAATCTTTTCGGAAGTTTTCATTTCATTGCAGAAACTTGTCACAACATATTGTTGCCAAAGTTCGTTTCAATGGTGCACACTTGCAGGGCGAAATTTCATGCGCGCTCGGTTTCTAATTCCGGTACTGTGTGCATTTGCGAAGTCGGCAACATGTGAGAACTCATGCAACGCGGCGAGCGGCCACTTTCACGGTACTGCGCGAATGGTAGTCGATTACTTCCCCAGCGTGTGGCTGCTGCGATTCAGCGAGTGCCAAAGCGTGCAAATTGCGACGAGCACGTGACTGCTCAAGTTTTCCATTACAAGCGAGCGGGAGAACTACTTTTCATCTGCAGTATGCTGAAGTATTACCGTATGCGGTTTACTCTCTAACTGCCTCCTAGAGAGTTCCAGCACTGTAGTACTAGGCATACATGCCTGTACTGTGCTGTTTCTTCCTAGCTTCAGTAGTTTACTGCTCGAATCAAACCGGGATTTCGAAGTTATATAAGCTTGAGTCTTTTCGGAATAAAGTGGATCGGCAGCTCATTCAAACCACGTGTTCTGAACCAAAACTGATCAAGCAAACAGCAGACATATCCAGATCGCATCTAGTACCGTATTCGAAAGACCTGTCACGATATCATGGTTTTTGAACACAATCTCGGATTTACAGTAATACTGTTTATTATCAAGCTGTTCTAGTGTCTATGAGACACGCCAAAGGTCCTTCTCGAAGGACGGTAACTGACATAATGTCCTTCGGAAGAACACATTTTACAGAGAAAAAATCTTACAAAAGTTAGAGATTTTATTCTATATTATTTTATGTTTTAAATTATTGTATTCTAAGGACAAATTATATTTTATTCTACCATTCATTGCTGGCTTCAGAACGAACCACCTCGGTCTGGTCTTGTCCAGAAGCCACGTTTTGCTCGATAGTTGCACATGGATCGACTGTGGAGGCGGGGCAACGTCTTCCATAAAAGTTTCACCCCGCAGTAGCCGCTCGTTGGTCGTAACCCTTTAATGGTTCAATTAATTAAATATTGTAGAAAGCACGTGTAAAGGAGTGGTTAGTTGCATTCTGTCAGTCACATTTCTACGCTAAAATCCAAATAATGGAAGCGCAATGTTTATCGAAACCCCTGATTCAAACAAAAACGTCCTTCCGAGAGGCGATTTTTCCTTCGGGAGGACGGCTTTTCACATGGACACCAGAGGGCTATCAGGAAGTTCTTGTCGTCATTGCACAACTTGAAAAGTCTTTTTCCGTAACAGTGCGTTTCCAAAGAATAACAATAACTTAATAAAGCTAAACATGTTTTGTTTTAATATCTATTGAAATTGTAATGTCGGACATACATCGTTTTGGGTTAAGCGGAAAATATGGTTCATTAGCAACGGGCATCATTCAAACATTTTGTATTAACTCTCGATACATACGCAAAAAGTTTTGACGGAGACAAAGTCAGCATTGAAATATGTGTACGGATGGGTAGCAAGAAAACAGTAGATTACAAACATAAAAACTCTACCTCGTTCGAAAAGGGTATTGGGCTGTCCAATAATAGTGCTTGAATCAATATTTTGTGCTTCTGATGATCAAAATTTCTTTAACCGTCATGATAAATCAATTGTCCCTGTTCATTTAGAACGCTGTTTTCCCGTCCTTGTAAAGTTCACAGTTTTTGATATTTCAATCATAGCTACTGTATAGTCAACGTTTGAGAACTGTGGTTTCGAATAACATACAAATCTCTAACGTTTAACTCAGATCATGTTACATTTATATGGCGCTTAAAAACTTGACTTGTAAATGTGCTTTGTTTTTTTTGTACAACCTACCTAGTTCCACTAATTGATTTTAAATGAACACCTCTATCCAAAAAGGTGGGGGTACATTTGAAAAATATGACATACACTTAATAATTTTTAAAAAAAGCCTCCGAAGATATTGTGCTTCATAAACTTCAATGACTTTTGCAGGTTTCCAGCAAGATGATTTAAATTCTTATTGAAAAAGGTATACAGGTTAAGGGGTATTTTCTGGGGGTTCTTGTACGTGATGTATTGTGTATCAGAAACTTCCGACATAAGTATCAAATATTTCCGTTGTTTATCGAATTAATAGATTTCTCCTGGGACCAATTGACTTCATTCGTTGGCGGTAATTGGCATCCCGTTACCAGAAAATTTTGATAAGAATCTTTTCCTTCAAGCATGTTAAAAAGTTAAATATGCTTGTAACTATGTTACGCTGTTGATAAATCTACCGAGGGCAAAAAGCTTTGGTAATTTCAATAACTGTATCTCGTAAATTATTTTTGCAATGCTGAGGATCTCCAACTATGTTTTTAGGCAAAAATTGTAATTTTTTAAGGCATTGTATTTAAAATTTCTGAAATCTTAATTTTGTTTAATTTCAATTTGGTATGAGCGAAAGGATAAGTTGCATATGTAATCAAGAATTATTTGTCGCGCGGTACTCATCAGCGACGAAGAAATGTTTAATTCTAGAAACATTTGACATCGAGAGTTCTGGAAATCAAAAAATAGCGGGATCTGTGCTCGTTCCTCTCGAGAAGAAGCGAAAAGATGCCGTGCATTTGCAATCTTTCAAAATTAATCAATTTTCGCTCACTATCCAAAGATACACAGCTCAAGCCTACTCTAATTCATCCTTTATCGAAAAATCTAGAGGGATTCTGTTAACTTTTTTGAATTGAGAATGGTATCGACAGAAAAAGCCCATAAGCCTGAATAACCCGCTTACGTTGGAGTATTCGTGACTTCTGAAATATGGATGGGTTGTACTGCAGACGAGCAATAAAAAAACTTGATTTATATATAGGACCCCCCTACTAAATTCAAATTTATCTCTATTTCTATTGTGGAACAGATATCACACATGTATTTTTCCTGCAATTCAAAGCCCTTGAATGGAGCAATATGAATTGTTTGATCTCCTGTTACATCTTGGAAATTACGTAGAATTTTTTCTCATTCGGTTCCTCGTAATTTTCAATGAACAATAGAACGAACAGAGAGCCAATCATATGTTTGAAAAGAGCATATATATGCTGTCACGTTGAAACGGAGCCTACTCCTGCATTCATGATTGGGGACCATAAATTCCTAGCGCATATGCAGACGAATGTTTCAAGACTTATTAAACCAAATTTCAATTACAATAACAGTTGGTCCCCTGCCACAAAATTTTGGCATATTTACATCAATTTCCGAATTGAGTTCGTTCTCGCTCTTTTTCGATATCTTTTCTTACGTCTAAGGAAACAGATGCTGTTCCTTCAAATTATAGTTATATGCAAAAGGGGCACAAGATGGCTTCATTGATAAATTCCAACAACAACAAATTGTCACATAACAAGCACAATTCTTTGCCCTAGCTTCTACGTGTGCCCCTTTGCTTGTTAGCTAGTAGATAACGAATTAGCTTGGTGAGGAGGTATCAAGTAGATATGATACATACATGACATCAATGTTTTGAATGAAATGCTGCAATCAGGCCTCACACGATTCCAAACATGCACTTCACAAGTAAAGTAGGAGACCAAATTCTACGATATCGAATATTTCGTATTTAAGGACAGGGGTTCGAGAAAAAAACATCCTTTACACTTCGTCACCCATCCAAGTCCTGACAACGAACCACGAAATGCCTTTGACTACTTCATCCATCCTTGTTCTTATCTGTCTGGTCTCAGTTGCCGCAGCTACTTCGGTCAAGGAGATCCCGCTATGCTCGCCCTGTAGGAGCAGCTCCCAATGCGCCTCCTGGATTTGCAGGCACGGCAAATGCGTGCCCCGCCATACTAGGAACTTGAGATTCTGTTCTGCCGAGGATTGCTCGCTTTGCCAAACGGATATGCAATGTCTCAGCGGCTCATGCCAGTTCCATCGTTGCGTACCTGCTGGGGGCTCCATCAAAAGCTGCTTCCCATCTCCGTCGCCGCGACCGAGGCCCTCGAAGACGTCTTCTCCGTCCCCGATGCCTCTCAAGGCCGATTGTGATACGTGCTCAACTCCTTCTGAATGTGAGAGCGGTTCCTGCTCCGGTAGCCCGACACGCTGCAACGACAGTTCTGACGCCGTGCTGCGCAGTTGTTTCAAGCCGGACTGTTCCACATGTCGCGTGTCGGGGGAGTGTGGCTCGCAGTTCTGTACGCGTGGTAAGTGCATCACTCGCGGCGATGATTCTTCTATCGCTGGATGCTTCCCTTCGCCTTCGCCGTCTCCTTCGTCTTCACCTGCACCGCTGAAGCCCAGATGCGCTTCATGCAGCAGTGGAGGCGAATGCGTGGACGGTGGTTGCTCCGGGGTGCCGCTGCGGTGCAACGGCGGGTCCGACGCTGCCTTCCGTCGTTGTTTCAAGGTGGATTGTGCATCTTGCAGCGAGAGCGGCGAGTGCGGATCACAGTTCTGCACGCGCGGAAAGTGTGTGACGCGTGACGAAGATGCATCATTTGAGCGCTGTTTCCCGCGTTCGTCTTCATCTCCCTCTCCAATTCCTTCGTCTACTGTGGCAGTCTCCCCTCGCCGGCCGGACTGTTCTTCGTGCCGAAACAAGATTGAGTGTTTGTCTGGCAAGTGCTACCGCGGCAGATGCGGTAGCCGCAAGGCCTTTCGTCGCTGTGATGATGGAGAGAAGCCACTGTGCGCGCGCTGCCGCCGCTCGAAGGAGTGCGAGTCGGGCAAGTGCTGGGGGCGCAAGTGCTCAACGAAAAAGTATGAGGATCTCCTCAAGTGCGGATTTGAGCCGGAGTGTTCCAAGTGCAGGAAGTCCGCGCATTGCGCGACGATGAAGTGCTGGAAGAGAAAGTGCGTATTTAATAATTCTTCGAGCAAGAAGAAGTGCTTCAAAGGTTCGCGCCAGTCTAAGCACCACCGTGATGATTAGAATTATGCCAATGGTAGGTCCATACTATCGGTAGTAGAAAGAGTGAATGCGTAGTAGTCTTATTGTTGTTAGTGAACTAGAAAGCGCTTCTCTAAAGCGTTAAGTTCTATTTGTAGAGCGCTCAGAAAAATCTAGTAAGCTTAGAAATTTGTCGACACGACCGTTAAAAAATCTAGATAAATCTTCTTTTCTCAAATTGAACAAAATCAACACAAACATACATATTCGGACGACATCGAAGCTGCATTCTACGGACTTGGGTGCTTTTGCAGCTCCAATGGGTGGTTACTTTCAGAATGCTTTTTGTAAACAGACAACGTAGTTCGTTGGGGCACGGCACCTGACATCTACATCTGTTGTGCAGTGCAGCAATGAGCAGCGGACAAGAGTGACACCTAAACGGTTGCCTCCCGTTCGGGTGAATTCCACCTAAGCCTGTAATTGAGGCCAGAAATGGCCCCACCTGGGTACCACACCTACAACGGTGACATGAACTACCAATTCCGGGTGTAGTTAGTTACAGTGGCACCTGTTTAAGCTACTGTAGAGGTCTAGTTAATTATTGTTATCGCCTTTGTTTTTATTACTGTGTAAGGGTTTCCCGCTTGGCACTCGGAAATATAAGAATCCCTTGTTAACCACTTGCACCTCCGTTCCGAAGCAAAAACATTAGTCGTCAACCTCCGCCACCAACCTCGGTCAACGCGCCTCAATGCGACCCGCATCGAACACCAACACCGCCTCATCGCGGGTCCGTGGGCCTCACGACAATTGCGAACTCACGTACGATCTATTCCACGCGCAACTCCAGTGAAGTGTTGCAATCTTGTTCTTTTTACTCATTCCCGGAGTTTCTTCCATGTTCTTGCGGCGTGGAATACTATAAAAAATCAGTCATTAGTTGAACTTGGGCAGAAAACGTTCTGTCTAAGCCGGATATTCAGAAAAACCATTCGGACTTTCAAAAACTATATATATATACATAGAAAAAATGCGAAGAAAGTGGGAAAAATGATGACCATGTCCCAAACATCCTCTGCACTACTAAAAGCCCCTATTGAAAACCAAAAGTATGCAGTTATACATCTTCTAGCACACCGAGAAGCGACGAAAGACACATTCATAATAATCAAAAGTTCAAGAAATATTATCAGAAAAACAATCAAATTAATGATGACAATCGCAGATGCCTCCACTGTGAACTTATTTATATACGATTCAGCAATGCCCTAAAAGAGGAACTGTTACCCACTTAGTTTGCAATTGTCTCAATAGAAAATCAAAAAACCAAAGCATATCCAGTTTGACCATTTCAAATCCCTTGATCATGACGCCGATCCCAATTGAAGCAGATAATTTTATGAGACAAGCACCGACTCAGAGACTGAATTCTCAAGGGATGAGATTGACATCCCAAAAAGTACTCATAATGCGATCCCAAGAACAAGGCCTATTGCTTAAAAAGTAGTCTCTGGACATAAGAGCGGATAATTAATTCGTGCTCTATCCGATGTATAATCATTCAAGGTCCAAAATCCAAGCTGCTACAAAAAGAGAATCTGAGATACTTAACACCTTCAATATGTCCTTAGGGTGATCAATAAAAGACGAGTTAAGGGACCGTGCCGCTCGGTTAAGCCCTATGACTCAACCTGTACCCTCATTGGATGGAAAAGCATCGGTCTTCGCGCCGATTTATGGTTCATCGGCCTTAATTACAACTACAGACCATCACATGGCTCTGCTTTTGCCGTTTGAAAAAACAAACAGCCTGCATCTTCACAGGCTGGAAACATCTCAGCAGAAATGCCGGATATTCCATCAACAGCCTCCGTTCCGTCGGTAATGCTTCAGTCCAAAGCTGTTGCACCAGCTGATATTAATCTGGACACAGAGCCAGGAACCACTATACCACTTGGACATCAGGTGAGAAAATCGGCGCGTGATGCTCCGAGCATCAGCAAAATCGAAAAAATCGGCGATATCGGCGATAAAGGAGATGCAAGGGTTTTATCAACCACCGATAGATCCGTCTCACGTCAATAGGGACGATAATCAGCGTCTGGAGAGCATCTTTCACAATAGCGTCGAGCGATAAATAAAAACTGGATTACTTTCTGCTACCTGGAAAATATCCCATGACTGATGCTTCGTTTCTCGCAATAGAAGCCCAGATCAAAACAGATACCGACCTGAAACGCACAGTACATGCCAGTTCTAGCCCTTGGCCGGACAGGCGACAGTTGCTCGGACGGCTGCACGTATCCCTTCTCATATCGAACGGGAGTAAGTCTTCTCCTTTGAACAAGACATCGTAGAGGAATCTTTCGCAGATCGACTGATGAAAGAAAAACTGGTTCTAGATAACATCCTCACGGCCTTATTTGTCCAGAAGGACACTGCTTTTCTCGAATGGTTGAGTGAACTAGAAGCGGCAGGAAAATGTCAGGAAACCGCAGAAGGCCGCGCAAACTTCTGAGATATTTGCGGTGATCGAGCTGCTTAAAGCTGTAGTATAGATGCAAGAAGTCAAAGTACAATTCCTGAAAGAAGAGCACGCGGTCCTAACCGAAAGGTTCGAATGAAGGCTCATGCCACTATACCCCCTCGTGGGAAGCGTCACAGGAGCAACTACCGCAGTCACCACTAATCTTCGGGGAGTGAAAATTCGGACAATATTGAGCAACTTCGGTTGCCTCAAACCTATTGTCGCAAAGATAATCGATGGGACGAGATTGAATGTGATAAAGGATCTCGTCTTCCGCGAGAAACGAGTTGAAAATCCCCCCGGTACGGAGACATCTGGGAGCTTCAAAATAAAGAACAGCATTCCATGCTCGTGATTTCTTATAGGGAGCATCGACTGCGAAACGTGGAAATTATTGTCGACGCATCAGTTACCCCCAATATGGGACATAATTTGAGACGCCTTGAGCATTCGCTAAAAGAACATAAGTTTGATGGTACTAAAAATCACAGTTGGTGGACTTCTCGAGCCTTTATAAGGTTCCGTATTACCAGAATCCAATCTCTGAAGGAGTTGCATTACTGATTATTCCACGCTTTTTGCGGTGATGCTAAAGAGCTCTAAAGCGCCAACGAGACGATTGAATACCACTTCTCCGGCTGATTCGCCTCCTATCTGAAGGAAATCCAATTCCTGCTTCGCAACTTTGCGACGGATGTATATCTCGAGCGCACAGTGGAGGCGCTGGATGATACATTTCACAAGAAAGAAGAGCCCGAGCTCGCTTGTGATCAACGTATTCTCAAAGCTGCACTCGAGTGCGGCAGTGTCTATGAATAGCGTGAGATCTTAACCTGGTTCTTTCGAGGTGCGAAAGTCTCGATAAAACTCAGCTCGTTCAAACCGGTGGAGCGAGAAAGTCCTTACTTTCCTTCATGGACGTAGTGTAATATAAACCTGCCCTCGGATGCAGTCATCGAGACCATACTGAGGCTCAAAAGTCACATTCCCAGGGTAATTGAATACCCTCGGGAGTCAAGTCGGTAAGTACAATCCCGAAGGCCACGACAAAAATCCACTATGTCGGCCAGGACCAATATTGGCCAGTTCAGTCAGGTGTCCACGGACAACACGTATGCCCTTGCGCAAGATTTACAATTCCCTGCTCCTTAATCCACGGGGGACAGCCTGTTAGACATCTTTTCCACCGGGCTTTAACGACGCAATAGTCAACATTTGCGCCCTCCCTTATGTGCGAACACAAGAGCTAGAGAAATTGGCGAAGCCCAAACCATAGCAGGGGCCCTGTTTGAATGTCCCGAGCACGCGTCCCTCGGACGTATGATATTTTTGCTATTCCAAAGGGCATAGAATGCTCTTTTGTCTGTAATTGGGCAGTATGGAGTATCTAGCATCTGATGCTATGCTGTTTGAATTGGCAAAATTTAACTACTTCCACCTATCTGAGGATTAACGTAATGACTAACGTCGCCTCAGTAGAAGCCCATTAGCGCTCCTTGCGCGTACTTATCACTAATAAAAACTCAGGTTCATAAACCATCTACCGGACGATGCGAGTTCGCACCTCGAGCCCAAGTATGATTCGACCATGTGAAGCTGTACGATTTGCCTGACGGGCGAAGAGAGCATGTTCGTTACATGCTTCGTGCATTTTAGATGATGTGGTACGATTCACTTGGCCGTGTTGCTGCGACCAAGCACAATATCGATAACCCGATGGAACTAGACATATTCGGTCCAAGATTCATCGCACAGGACCAAAGTATCGCAAACTGCAAGAGAATGAGGTTGAGCGTTTATTTGAGAAAGTTTTAGTAAAGAAATCTCATAGTGAATGGAATTTACCAGTACTCGTCGTCTCAAAAACCGATTTCACGATGCGATTTTTTTTGAATATCGCCGGCATAACTCCATGACTGTCAAGGATTCGTGTATTCTTACCCGTATGGAAGAAATGTTTGACTCTCTGGGTATTACTCAATGCATCTCTGCCCTTGATGAAAATAGTGGCTACTGGTAGACAGAGGCCGCACCGGAAGACCGCGTAAAGACAGCGTACTCGTACCAACCGTAATAGCAGACTCGTCTGCTATTACGGTTGGTACGAGTTAAACCGGATGAACTTCGGGCTTTTCAATGCGCCCGCGACCTTCCAACGGACAATGAACGTATCACTCGTTGGAATCCGTTAGAAAAGCTGTATTGCGTATCAAGACGACTTTATCGTGTTACAGGAGACATGTCAAGCGTGTGGTTGATGTACTTCGCGATGCTGGATCCTGCCTCAAGCTCGCGAAGTGCGACTTATTTAGAAAAGAGGTCGCCTACCGGGCTGTAGTTTAATACATCCTACCTGACTCATACTATTGAGACGACCAGGTAGCTAAATGGGATTAAAGTACCAAAGGGATTTAATTCCGTTTCGGCGGACTATTCCCTTATCCTACTCCCTGGGGCTAACACTTACCCATATTAGCCCGTCTCGTGACTCATACTAAGCTACACAGTAGCTGGCTTAGAACATTGTGGTATGTTGGGCATAATAATTACGTTTCGTTATATAGTGACTACTCGTACTATATTAGTTCTGCTCTATCTAGAGTACAGTAGTTTAGTCTACAGGTGTGCTCATCTCGCGTTTTAATATATAAGCGCGTTGTCACGTCTCATCGCCACTGTCCGAATAAACAAAAACTTCTCTGGAGCTTTCCCTGTGCGAGCTGTAGCTCCGCGTCCCGGATCTACCTGCTCCAGCCGTGTACCGGGCCCGGTTGTGTCTAGTAAGGTGCACAACCGGACCCAGGACCGTCTCAAAACACTAGCCCGCGTTGTCTATTCGGCCCTCGGCCCTCCCATCACAGTCGCCCGGAGCGCGACTGTCCCTTGCACCTTGGAGCGGTTCCCTGCGCGAGCTGTAGCGCTGCGTCACGGTTTTCCCTCGTCTCCTCCGTACCTGGCTCCAGTGAGTGCGTCGTCCCCCGATCTCTGCCCTGTCGCCAGCGGACGCGACCTCCCCTCCATCTAGCACTGCTCTACCACCCCCGTCTCAGCACTAGAGAGTGTTCTGTCTACCTTGCTAACTCACAGAGCGCCCGGCGCTCTCTTTAGGCCTACACAATCCGCCAGATATACTTACAACGTATCTATGTCCACGTACCTCTAGTAGGTACAGTTCCACAAAGCCACCAGGCCCCTTTCACGGTATCACCTGCTACAATAATTGAACTACAGTGCTCTTGCAGCACTATTCTTGTACACATACTCCTTAGTTGGTGTGTGTGATACTACGCTTCTCTCTCGCGGTATAAACGTAACTCGAAAACTGTATTAACTACGAGAAAAAGGTCTCATCGATTGTCTTACGAAAGAAATTTTCAAGGCTTGCTATCCATTATACTCCATAACAGTACCTGAGTCCGAAACTAAGAAACCACAACCAGAGAATAAGTCACAGATTCCACCGACACACCAGATTTTACACTATAGTGTGAATGGAAAATCTTCCAAACCAAGATGCTAAAAATTCCAAGAAAGTTTCTTCAGATCAAACCAAAAACAAAGATCAAGACGTTGGGGGATAAGAAAAATTCACTTTTGGATCCAAAACTTATTTCTCTACGGCAGTAAGTGGACTCACACGCGCTAATCAAGGACGGGAAAAGTTCAGCGGAAGGTACGATGAAAATCTTTCGTCTGCCCTGTTACTGTACGAGACACTTTCTCAAGTTTACAGACTAACCGAGACATAAAAATTCGAGGGCCTACCTGTAATGCTATAAGACGATGCGTTGTCATTTTGCACGAACACATAAAGCAGTGGTGACTCCTTTGATACCGTGAGAAAGAAACTATTTGAATTTTACACTAGTGAAGAAAACAATATCAGGGTGCTAACTCTTCAGCAAACCAATAAAATCTCTGATGCCATGCAGGAGAGTCCTGATAAAAGAGAAGATGATGTGTTCCGTGAACTTTCTTTCAAGATACCTGTACTTTAGACGCTGTGTCACCAATAGCACGATGAACTTCTACAAAATAAACAGACGATTGTTTGAAATTTTGATCGTATGCAGAGAACTCTTAGCATCATATCAAGACCTCTTAACAAGCTGTATTATACGCTATGAGCCTTTCATGTCTTTGAAAGCGTAGCTCGGTATTGTATTTGTATGAAATGACTTTCTTCCCGCGTCCCGACCGAGTTCGTTTTTCACGATCTTTCTTTCGTCCATTTCGAACTGTTGTGCACGCACTCTTTTTGAACAAGCAGAAGAAAAATAGAGGTGAATTGATAGTTGTTGTTCTTGAATTTGATAAGCTAATTTGATAAGCTAAGAAGCAGCACTTGAGATCTCATCAGAACCATCAACGTGGGTCCAGCGACGTTTAAATGCGGATTCAATCGTCTCTTATGTTACTACACATGAGTAGTTTGAAGATATCGGCTTCATGACTGCGATTGTTTCAAGGTCAAAAATCTACATTTTGAGTCAGGTGATTTTGTGAATTTGTCGTGTAACATACTCAATTTGTTTTGAAAATACAACATTAGTGGATATCTGCTTCCCTTTAGCGGCTATAGAAGAACAACTCTGGATACGTATTAAAAGAAGTCCTAAAATCTGGTGTTCTAGGTTTTTTATCAGATTATTGCTGGAGTCTAAAATACTACCTACTACAGTAGCGTAGTGGGTACCAATAACAGCTCGAAAGCCAATAAAAGACGACTGAGGAGTCGTTAGTACATGGTTGTAAGGCCATTTGGACAGCTCGGACGGAACAGCAGCACGGGGCGGTAGAAATGGGTGCCGAGGGAAAAGGGGCGCACAAGGGTGCTGAAAAGGGGACGATAGAGACGGGGGTGCGATCGACGGTCCCTAAAAGGTTGAAAGGGGTCGCATGACGGGCTCAAAATAGGGAAAATATAAAACGACGGTTGCTAAAGGCGGACGAGGCAGAACGACGGTCTCGCAGGGAACAAAAGTAGTGGCCAGAGAACACTTACTAAATGCTCTGGGACGGGGAAATAGGGGTTTAACGGACGCACGGCGCTGCAGCTCGTGGAACGAAGACAGGAAGGTAAGTTATCATTTATTGTGCTCGAGTAGTGAGGCGGGGCGCAGGTTGTACAGGAAAAAATTACACGTGTTTCAGAGCAACTGCCTTAGAGCACACTATATGGCAAATAAAAGGTGCTAATTGGTGACCATATATTTCGCTCATATATTAAAAAGAATTTGATACGAAGTCATTCTACAATATTCACCCAAATTTAAGCAGAAAATGTATAATCCAACCTTTTGAATTAATTGGTTAATTAAATTAAATTATGTCAACAATATTAATCAAAAGGTAGCGAGATAATTTTCTGTTCAAGGGGAAATCGTGACCTGAAACACGCCAAATGGTCTCATAATTTTCAATCTATTGTATGGATTAATCCTGGCGAGACAGTTTATTTCAGATACAAACCAACCCGGCGCGAGACGTATCGAGTTGTAAAATTAAATTTGCGAGTGTATAGAGCACTCTCGCAAGCAGGGGGAGATTTACCTTAGAGATACGTTGTATCTAAGTTGCATCTGTTCCGTGACAGCGTTTCGGCCAGATATTTTTCTGACCAAGCGGGGTGGTGTTGGTAACGTCCCTGTCCCCCGTTATTGATTTAACTGGGGACATTGATGAAGAGGAGCACTCGAGTAAAGTGAGTGGGGCGGCGCCTCGTATTACCTCCCTATAAAGTGCGACGTAAAGGAGGCACAGGTGGCTCATGAAGGGAAAGAGGCCAACCCGGAGTATGCAGCTAAAGACTCTTAGGTTTACGAAGAAGATAGCGACAATTAAGTTAGCTATTAGTTTAAGTGCTTTTTACACGTAGTAACTCGTGGTTTTTAGCTTTTATCGTTAAAAGATGTTAACGCCATCCTAGAAACGGCAGGATTTAATTATTTCCCGTTTTCGTACGGAGCAGTCTGGTAAATATTTTTGATGAATAAAATAAATAATTAAAAATCTTCTTTGTAGAACACACCGATTATGGGTTTTGGGTATCTTTAGAATATTTCTTGGGAAATTAGTAACGTATATATATAAATATATACAACAATATACAGGGTATATTACCCCCGATTTAGGCGTAAATTACCTCCACAAGGAATTTGCAAGAGGAGGTAAACTATTCTTTAGATGGTACTAGTGTACCATATGTAGGGGAAGATAATGAGCGTATTCGTGTGTATCAGACTGTGGGAATAATTTATTCCAAAGCATTCTACATTCCATTCGTTGTCAGTCGAATGACTATAAACGATCGCCGGAATAGAGGCAGATTCTGTGTGTCTCACTCCGGGGTGTTTAAATCCAGTGGTTTTGAGTGTAATCGAGGAGAGCGAGTAAGTTTACAAGGCCCAGGTGAATTTTTTGACAAGGCCAGTACGCCAGGGGCCCTGTTTTTGGGCGGTTTCACTGTATGCGGAAGCGATGGTTTTCTCTAATCGTGTCGGGCACGAGTCTGAGTGGGACGGGCGAGATACGGTCGAAGAAGACCGTATTTTCCGTTCCGTGCGGTAGGGTTAGCACTACAAAGCGGGCTGTAGGGTTGAACTAAATTTATGTTAACGAGTCAATAACTTCCGTGTGGATTTTTTGATCCTGCATGCCGGAACTGTTTGATTCAAAACGCACGAAGAAGAGATCGCCTGATTTATAGATTCGACGAGATGGGCAAACCCGCTCGTCAAAGATATATTTATAACGGCGCTGAGCGTCCGCTAGTTTATTGCCTGCCTTTTCATTATCGTTTGTAGACGTGTTAGGAAACGGCGTTTAGCGATAGTCTTCGTGAGACCTTCATGGTCTATTGTCTCAATCTTTGCCAAGGCTAAGTGTGGGGTGGGTAGGTAAGAATCAGATCGAACGGGGTATAAACGGTGGCTCCTTGAACCGTACAGTTATTACCATAAGCTATTGCGTGCATGCGCTGGTGCCAGTCGCGACCTTGTTCACTTCAGTAGCATTTTTGAGATGCTCGTAAATTTCTATTATTCCATTCTACCTGCCCGTTAGTTAGAGGGTGGTACGCAGAGGGAAACGCTTGTCTGATATTTAATGTAGTACAGACAGCGCTAAAGAAGGCCGCGGTAAACTGTGTACCGCTATCAGATAATAAATAGGCTGGTTGTCAATAGTGATAAACCCACTCTTTACAGAAAGCCTGCGCTACTGAAAGAGTGATTATTGTACGCAGAGGACAGACCTGAGACATATTACTATTTTGGTCTGTCACGCATAAAATAGATTCATAACCACCTTGGGTCCAGGACAAAGCCCAAGGAACTCTATGGCTACATATTCTCCTGGCCGTTTGAACGGGAATAATTTTAAAACCCAGTGGTGCCTGCGTAATTTAATATGTCTCTTAGCACACTCGACACAATCTTGTTCCACTGAAAAAGCGTCTAGGGCCATTCCGGACCAGTAGAAGGCCTTACGCAGAGTAGCGTATAGTCTCGTACCTCCAGGATGACCAGAAGGCCTGGGGTAGTGAGAGATAAGTATTATCCTCTTTCGTAGGACAAGTATTAATACTATCTGGCTAGAGAAGTCTATCGGAGATATTCCCTCTAATAATCCGATATTAATTATGCAGCACTCGTTACATACACAGGAGTGTACTTGGTTTAACAGAAAACGAGTGAAATTATCATCAGCCTGGTTTATGAGTATTTCCTCCGTTCTGAGGGCTTATTGAGCGTCGGAGAGCGCGGATTTGATACCGATGGGACATTTACTGAGCGTGGTTTGATCCACAGTACTATTACTAATATTTGCAATGGTGTAAATATTATTAGTAGCAGTACTATCTGTTCTAGAGAGTCTAGTTTCCTTCCCCAGGAGAACATTAAAAATATTAATTTAGACTATGTACGATTCAAGAGTATCATCATCTTCCATAATATCGTTTGTGACGTGTGAAGTTATCATTTCGTCATATTATTATTCTGCAGTAAATTAAGAATTTAGTACAAGGATTTATAAATCAGGAACAATGTCTGTCTCGCCAGACGTTGGTAGTCGGGACAGGGTATCAGATAGGTGATTTTTTATTCCATTTTTAGATTCCGATAAGCGTGGACGCCATCCGGCGAGACGGCCAGATACGCGTTCAACACCAAGTATCCATGTAAGGGCCTGGTGGTCAGTATAAATTTGGAACAGTGATCCTTCCAAAGAGGTGCGGAGTATCTGGCAAATCGACATGACGGCTAGACCCTCACGTTTGGCTACATAGTATTTTTTTCTGCTGCATTTAAGGAACGGCTCCAGTAGCCGCTAGGGGGTCATGTGCCGTCCTCGTGTCTTTGTAATATGATGAAAACTATTTTATAATCGCAAGCATCGGTATCGATACTGTATGGTGGATTCGGACGAGGTAGTGATAATATCGGAGGTGTTATTAGTGCCTCTTTTAGATTATTATAAGCGTTTATTTGATCCTGGTTAAAGGGTAGCTAGTTTACAGGTATCCTTTTCTTTTGCAACGCATTAAGCGGAGCTGTAGAGCGAGCAAAGTTAATTACAAACCTTCCGTAAAAATTACAGAGTCCTAGGAAGGACTTTATGTGTCTTTGAGACTGTTGTATTTTAAAATTATTACCTCAATGGTTTTTTGAGCTACTGCCAGCTTTCCTTGCATCACCACGTAGCCGAGATAGTCCATTTAATTTTTAATTGACTCGCATTTCTTTAGTTTTAAAGAGAATTATGGGTTCTTGAGACAGTGAAGTACTTTCTTTACCTGTCCCAGGTGCTCTTTGACGTTTTTAGAGACGATTTTAACATCGTCTAGGTACACTAGAAAATGCTTCCATCTAAAATTATTAAGAACAATATCTATTGTTTGTTAAAATGTAGCTTGGGGGTTGCATAACCTAAACGATTTTTATGCTCAAAACAACCTTTGTGGGAAACGAAATCTGTTTTGCTTCCGTCCTTTAATCTACAAGTAGCCGCAATTAGCCTCTAGTGTAGAAAAGTAGACGGTCTCTTCTAGAGAGTCGAGGCACTCGTCCATTTTTGGGAGTGGATAACTGTCTTTTAATGTTGTTTAATTTAAGCGGTGGTAGTCAACGTAAAAGAATTTCATACCGTCGGGTCTAGGAACGAGTACGACTGTTGATGCCCAATCGCTCATAGAAGGTTCAATGACACATAATTTTAGTTTTCATTGTACTTCGTAGCGTTGGACCTCACGATCCTTTATACCAGCCCTTTAGGGAGGACTACGGAAGGGTCTAGAAGCAGGATCAATATAGATCCTGTGCTTTTCTGCAGTAACTATGCCTAGGTATCCTGACCACATAGAATAAAAGGGCTTCAGCATTGATATAACCTGCTTTTGTTGATAAGCAGTTAACTGCTTGAGGTCAACATTATCTACTTTAAAATGTTGACCTTCAGTGTTAGATTCCCAATCCGCAACTGGTGCTGAGATTATTTTCTCTAATACTTCCCTGGGTAAAGAGAGGATAGGAAGAGAGTCTCTGCATATTTTTAAAATCGAACAGATACCCCTCTGTGTGTTCAGACGCAACATCTGTGGTGATCTTCGATGTTTGACCTGAACAATGTATATTATTTTTAGAA
>JAVCKV010090316.1:0-20889 GCA_032274145.1 Herpochondria borealis | reverse complement strand
GTAGATCTCCAAATTTTTGACAATGCGTGAAACCAATCATTTTCCGATCTATGACACCATCCATTGTGACCCATCCCGCTCGCACACACTTGCCTCATTGATTGATAGAGCTCATCATCGCCGAGCCAATCGAAGTCCTGCGCGCACCAAAGATTAAAGTCGAAGCTATATCGTGTCTCATTGCCGATATTGGAGAGGTTCAAGAGGTTCAAGTGGTACAGTAACGCTTGATAGAGTCGCAAGCCCCATCGGCACAGATCTTTTCATCATGTCCCAACGACGCCGGTCATCGATGGTGCCCAGCATGGCTGAGATCAGGATTGATACACGAAATCCTGCTCCTCAGTCGAACCAACACTCCCTCGACTTTGACCGCATTGTCAATGCCTACTCAGTCATGTCAGTCAAGAAGAGGCTAGTCCAGCACTACAATCGCAATCACCATCATGGCAATGCTCGTGGTCGTCGTAAGAGTCGACAGATGAAAGAATTGATCAAATCCTATAGGACCTTCAAGGACGAACGCAATAGTGACAAAGGAGACGATCAAGGCGATGATAGTCTGATGCATACTCCTTCAGGAAAGGCCTACGCCAGGTGGTTTCTGACAATCTCGCTGGGTATCTTTTGTGGAGCAGTGGCTGTCTTTCTCGTCTTTTGCACCTCCCACATTATTGATTTTCGCACCCAGCGTCTCAACTGGCAGCTCCAATGGGCGAGTGGGACTGCCAATGTGGAGGAGTATGTCGAAAGATTTGGTGTTAGTAGCACTCCTGACTTTAGTTCGCCAAAGTTCTCTGGTGTTCAGTGGGCAGCAACGTATGGGGCTCCAGCAGTACTTTTGGAGTACATTGTCTACAACGCCATCTTAGCTTTCATGAGTGCTCTCTTGTGTATATGGTTTGCGCCTAATGCTGTCGGATCGGGAATTCCAGAAGTAAAGGCGTACCTGAATGGTGTCAACGTGGAGTACTTTGCGGATCTCAACGTCTTTATTACCAAGATTGTTGGTACCATATTTGCAGTCTCCTCCGGTCTCATTGTGGGTCCAGAAGGTCCTCTCGTTCATATTGGTGCTATTGTCGGACAGGGAATCACCAAGACAACCAAACTTGAAGTGGACCTGCGCAAGCTCCAAATGCATTGGCCCAAGACGAGTGCAGTGCTTGGATGTGGAAAAATACCGGATGATGCATTTACCGATGAAAAGGCCTTGGAAGAAACCTTTGATCAGTACTTTCAACCTGGTGCGACCGATGATATTCTAGAGGAAGAAGATGAGGACGACGACGACGACGACGACACACTCATATCGTTACGTGTCAATGAGTTGGAGGGTGCTCGAAACAGTTACGGCTCTACGTACCAGCAACAACGACCAGGTTCTGCTACCACCAATGGTCAGCATGCTGAGGAGCAGCGCTGTAAGCCTAAGGAGAATACATTCTTCACCACTGTCATGGGTATCTTGGCTCGGTTCCGTAACGACGGTGATCGTCGGGACTTGATTTCTATTGGTGTCGCAACAGGCTTCGCGTCTGCCTTTGGAGCTCCCGTGGGTGGGCTCCTCTACAGCTTTGAAGAGGCATCCTCCTTTTTCACAATCCCGCTCATGTGGCGCACATTGGTGGCAACGGCACTGGGGACCTTTGTCATTGCTGTCTATCATGGTGATTTGTCTGATTTTAGCGTCTTGTCTTTGGGAACTGGACCTGCAGACGAACAACAGAAGCACGCTCTCAACACTTTCCTAGAAGTGCCCTTTTATGTTCTTGTGGGAGCAATGGGAGGGCTTCTTGGTGCATTCTTCAACGGTTGTTATCTCTACTTCAATACGATTCGCCAGAAGAGATACGCAAGACTCTCAAATCGAAAGAAGAACATAAGTCGTCTCTTGGAAGTGCTTGCTGTGAGCATCCTGACAAGTCTCGTCACGTTTTGCTTACCGGTTTACCTTCCTAATAGTTGGGCATGCAGCGATGTGAGCAAGCTTTCTGAGGAAAAGGCCATGGAAGCCGCCTTCGACTCTCGATACAATTGTCCCGAAGGGCAATTCAACGAGATCGCATCAATCATGCTGGGCAGCAGAGATGAAGCGCTCAATGATATCCTGACTGACCCTAGTCAATTCGAAGCTCGAACGTTGCTTCTCTGCGGATTGGCGTTTCTCTTCTTGATGGTCATCACGTTTGGAATCTTTATCCCGAGTGGACTGTTCATGCCCACATTGTTGACTGGGTCTACGATTTCCGGGTGGGCTGGCTTGCTGATTCAACGCCACTTTCTTCCTTCACTTGTTCCGGAGCATTTAGCGCTGGTGGGTGCGACCGCCATGTTGGCGGGCGTTCAGCGAACCACGGTTAGCCTGTGTGTCATCATGATGGAGGCCACGGGGCAAACCAAAGTGCTCATACCTCTCATCATCGGTGTGATTGTAGCTCGTTATGTTGGCGATGTGTTCAATGAAGGATTCTATCATGTAAGAGTTGATAGATACTCAGTGTGCTGACAGTTATTACGTTTTGCTCACCATGTCATTCCATGTTATCTCCTCCTTCGGACAGATCAATATACACTTGAAGCACTATCCATTCTTGGAGCACGAAATAAAGGAGTCCTTTGACATTTGCACTGTTTCAGATATTATGAGCAGTCCCGTGATCACATTGAAGGCTGTTGAACAAGCTCAGTATATCGAGAATCTTCTGCTTACGACCAACTACGCCGCTTTCCCCGTGCTCGATCAAGAAACCGGCCAGTACGCGGGCCTTATTCGACGAGACCAGTTGGTAGCTCTCCTGGAATGTGGCTTCTTCCTTGAATCACTTGAGGAAGAGGTGCATAAGAGCGGTCGGGAGTCGATTCGTGTCAAGGCTCTCATGTCGCGTGCCGAATCTGAACATCTCAATCGTGCCCTCGTGTCGGACGCCGACACATACACTGCCGATCGCAAGACTGCGAAACTCTTGGAAACGGAACATGAGTGGTTGAATGATAATATTTTCCGAGCTGACCTCAGTGGGAGTGTCATTGTCACTGCAGAAACACTTCCTGGACACAATGCCATTGCACCAAGTCGGGGTGCCATGGTCGATTTTGATGATGCTGGCAAGATTATTGTCAAGGTGATGGGAGAGGAAAAGAACTACCACATTGATATTGCAGCAGCAATGAACCGTGGGGCTTACACGGTGACACAAAACTGCCCACTTTCAAAAGCATACAGTCTCTTTACACAGATGGGACTGCGCCATTTGCCCGTCCTCGGGAAAGATGGGACCGTTGTTGGCATTGTGACGCGCAGCAATTTGAATCCGAGCTACATGGAGAAGCGAACTGGATTAGATATGCATAACTAAGAATGCAAGTAAGCTAAAATATTTCAACTTCGAGTCAACTACAGAATCAAATGTGGAGACATGGCTTATACATAATTCGTATCTCTATGGTACTTCCACGATCTCCATCGTCGCAGTATGCGCAGTTCCACTGTTTTCAGAACTCACCACAACAATTGCATCCCCCGATCCAATGAATCCCATCCTACTGGCTTCTTGCACCGCTTCCTCCACATTAGTAGCTCTGTTCACAATTGGATGTATACCACGGTAAATCATGAGCTGACGACCAATTTTGGCGGTTGGACAGAAAGTAAGGATTGGAACATTCGGGCGAAAGGCAGAAACCAATCCAGGCAGGGTTCCATTTTGAGTCAAGACTACAATTGCTGCAGCTTTCTGACCATCCGCCGCCACCACAGCAGCTTCTGCGACGGAAGCGATGTAGCTGTTTTCAACGGGCTGAAAGCGTTTATGAGATGTGCCGCCGACATGACCTTCTGCGGCGTATCCTTCTGCCGACAAAATGATTTCATTCATAATCTTGACTGACTCGACAGGGTATTTGCCCTTGGCAGTTTCTCCGGAAAGCATGACGCAATCGGCTCCATCGTAGATGGCGTTGGTCACATCAGCAACTTCGGCACGTGTAGGTCTTGGGTTCTTGGCCATGGATTCCAACATTTGGGTGGCGACAATGGCGGGCTTACCAACGGCATTGCAGGCAGCCACCATCTCCTTCTGGGCATTCGTAACTTGTTGAAGAGGCACTTCCACACCCAGGTCACCTCGCGCCACCATGATACCATCGGATTCTTCAAGAATGGCATCAAAGTTGGCAAGCGCCATGAGGGACTCAATCTTACTAATGACAAGTGGTCGTGCATACGAGTCATCCCATCCTAGCTCCTGCGCGCAGTCTTCAATGTGGTCACGGATTTCACGAACACCTTCGGCGCTCTGCACAAAGGAAGCAGCAACATAGTCGACATCTTCGCCCATACCATAGAGAATATCGGCTTTGTCCTTGTCCGACATGGCAGGGAGATCGCTGGTATCAGCGCCGGGGAGGTTGACGCCAGCACGAGAACGAAGTTCGCCCGAGTTTTCAATCTCACAGAGCACCTTCTCGCCAACTACTTGAGTCACCGTCAAGACAACTGCACCATCATCGAGCAAGACCTTATTACCTGGTTGCACAGCATTGTGCAGATTTAGGTAATCAATGTACAAGTTCGTGTCCGTGGAGCCCTCGTCTCGTAGCTTGTCGCTCGTGTCGAGTGTAATGCTGCTTCCTTGCACCAAGGAGATGGTTTCATGTCCAGAGTCATCGTGCGCAAGCTTGCCGGATCGAATTTCAGGCCCCTTGGTATCGAGAAGCACAGCACGAACGTTTTCTGCTTCTTCACCGGGGTCCAGGAACGAATGACGACCATGGCAACGCTTCAAGTTTCCCATTCGCAGTTCAACTTCCTCTTTCGTGGCGTGAGAAAAGTTGAGACGCATGATTCTCATTCCATGACGCACAACTTCTTGAAGTACTGGATACTGTTCAGATGTAGGACCAATGGTAGCGACAATCTTGGTCAACTTGGGAGCATAGTCGGAGCGGGCGTCGTCGGGCTTCCCTGAAGGATCAGGGAGATTGAACTTTGTCGTCAGGGGAGCAAACCGCTTCGTAGAAGTGGAGTAACATCTCGCTGCATTGTTTGATGTCGCAATGCGACGGAACACTGTATTCATCATCTTCTTCGTTTCAACACCTAACCTGCTGGTAGTCTAAATTGAAAACAGCCTGTAGGTCGAGACGCGCTAGAGACTAATGATAGATAAATGGCCACTGGAACGAATGGATGAGGATGAGCGCGTCGAAGCTGTTTTATTTTGCAATTTCAAGAAAAGATACTTTTGGAAGTTAAAGTTACGCTCATACACAGTACACGTAACCACCCGTACATCTACAGTAATTGCAATTACTGTTAGTGTTCGCATTCCAGGTCAATAGTTCGCGTTTTATGAGGTCCCAGTAGCTAGGCATGCTGCTTCTATTCGCCCTCATCGAAGATGCAAAGCACTGGTCACGCAAGAAGTCGACAGTGCTGTAGTGCAGCGTGGCGTGGCTGAGCGAAATCTATTGTTAAGAATGAATGTGATGACACTCCTTCAGTGAGGTCTCAAGTCTCAAAGTAAGTTACTTACCGATTGTCATAATGTGCAATCTCGAATCTCGTGCCCCAAATGCGATCAAGTTTTCGTCCTCCACCGCTACCGGGTCGGACCAAATTTCACCCTGGATCCTCTGTCTACCAAGCTCCTTCCCCGTTTCAACATCTAGTCGGATCACGTCACCGGCAGTTGTGCATACAACAACACTTGTTTTCAGACCAAGAGGCCTGCTGTAGAGTGTGCCGTTTGCGGTGAACTCCCACCGACTGCTCCAGTCCTTATAATCTAGGCAGTAAACTGTGGAGTTGTAGGATCCGACAATGACTGAATTCCCAACGACGCAGGCGGATGAGAGAGGTTTGCTGGATATTCGTACACTGCGCACCGTCGTCTCGTCCAGGCAGTGGTGGTGCAGACTACCGTACGAATCCGACATGAGGACCGACCCATCACCTAGCTCGGTTGCATTCTTGTACACAGGACCAAGGGTATCGGAGAGCGAAATGCCAAACGAGCCATCCGACTTCTTCGTCATGATTCCTGTCTCATATTCAGAGCTGACGAAAACAGGATTTTGGTTGTGAAGGAACGGCTGCGATGAAGTGCTCATAGGAAGTTCATAGAGGTTCTTGTCAAGTGCTCCATCTTTCGCTGAAATACAGGATACCCTTTGGCCGTGACAAATCCACAGTTTGCCGCTCTCCATCAGAGGGGTCACCTTGATTGCTCCATCGTCAAATTCGTGTTTCCATTTTACATCTTTCAGGTCAAGGCTAACAGCCACAACCAAACCCTTCTTCGCTCGGGTGTAGGCACAAACAATCAATGTCTCGTCCTCCTCGGCAATGAGAAGGTCAGCCTGGATCATCCACCCCAAAAAGTGGCGACATGCCTCCACTTTCCCGTCCAAGAAGTTCACTCGCTGCACCACCCCACCTTGGCAGGCAGCAAAGATACTACGCTTGTGCACTAGAGGCCGAGCATCCACGCATGCGGCAAACTGAACAGACAAGTGCTGATCCGATACACGAATCGGCTCACACGGTCGAAACTCCACTACTTGAAGTGGCTCCTCTGTGCGTTGTCGTTTGGCGCAGCTCTTGTCTCCCAAGACTATACCCTTCAACTCAGCAACGCTGTTACTGTGGAGGATATCTACCGCCGTTAACTCACCACTCTTCAACAAGCCACCACTTTGAAGTTGGTACAGACAAGTCACGGCTGCCGCACTATCACCCCCATTTTCCACAAAGGATTTGGACGAAACAACATCGTTCACTGCGACCTTGAGTACAGATGCTAGAATTGATTCGAAAGAGTGGGGATCTTCAGATATTTTAGCACCACCGAGTGATGTGCTCAATGTATCTTGAACATACTGCCTGACTTTCATACGATCAATCTTGCCAGCTCCTGTTAAATTTCTCGGTATACCACCATTGTGGAAAAATACTTGCTTCGGTATCAGGTTCCATGGTAGTCCAGCTTCTTTCATGTGCGCGCGAGAAAACGGCACTCCTTGCTTCTCCACGACCACATAGATATCTTGGTCAACAATTGTTGCTGCAACCATATCGCTGTCAATGGAATAGGCTTTACAGAACGCGGCTTCAACCTCGGTTGGATATGTCAAGATGCCGTTGACCTTGCACGCTTCATCTACTCTGCCTTGTACGTACCAAACGCCTCCTTTACAGAATCCCGTGTCACCCGTTGCAAATTCAGCAAAATCAGTGTTGGCATCGCCGTTTAGATAGCCATTGGAAAGGTTCCCTGTTACCACCAGTTCTCCAGTTTCACGACTGCACACGCTATTCCCTGCCATTGGTTTCCCCACCGCCACAACATTGTTAACAACAGGATTCTCCATGTCACTCAGGACAGCGCAGAGAACATCTCCGGTGGTTTCTGTTTGACCATAGAGATTTATCAAAGTTGCGTCAGGCTTTTGCTCCCGAAACTTGATCAACAATGCTGCAGGACATGGTTCCCCTGAAACAACGACTCTCTCAAGACTCGCGAGCTCTTCTGGCGGGAGTTGCAACAGGGGACCCAGTTGTGATGGTAATAGTGTCAACTGTGTGCAGCTGAGTTTCAATAAAGCCCGCATGCCTTCCGACTGAAGAGTTTGTGGATCATCCACCGCTACAAGTTTTGAGTGAGGTGGATACAGTAACGCTCCGAACAGTTCCGTGATGGAATCCACAAATGTCAGTCTGGTTCGACGTCCGATCCGAGGGGAAGGCTCAAAGTTGTTGCGGAACCATTGAAGTCGACGCAACGTAGACACGTGAGATCCAATCACTGCCTTTGGTTTGTTACCGGAAGTTCCCGATGTGAATAACACGTATAGGTTGTCGCTTCCCGTCAAAGATCGAGGGATACTATCAGGTACATTGAGACGTTCACGAAGATTTCCAGCCTTGTCAACGTAGAGGACTTGATGAACATTTGCCTGCGCCAAGACTCCCAACATGGGATCTTGATCGTCGCTGCAGCATACAATGGCTACCACGTTACCACCAGGTTTACTTTTGTTCAGTTCCTGGACAAGCACATCTAGTCGACCTCCAGCATGTTGATCGTAGCACGAGACGGGAACGAATTGAACATTGATCCGCATACACGCCAAGAGTGACACCGCTTCGGCAGCGACATGGCCCAAGCAATCAACGAGAACATATGAAGGGCGAAAGCGGTGATGGAGTTGACTGCTCAGGTCTTTCGAGTACTCCTGCAGCTCGTAGTAGCACACAGAGGAACCAGAATCAAAGGAAATTGCATCCAAGTCTCCGAACGCGAGACAGGCGGAGTCGAAGATAGATATGATGGATTCAGACTCAGCCCTTTCATCGTGATCTTGCATGGACCTGATTACGAGCACCCCTGGTTGAAAGAGACTTGCACAGAGTGCGAAGAGACCCACTCAATAAGACAGCCGTAATCGCTTCGAGAGATATGGTGCCTTACTCACACTTCACTGTGTAGGCTTGACATCACTGCGTATGAGCCATCAGAATCTACCGTAGGCCCTGGTTGTAGCTTGCACTGTAGTCGCAGCTCAAAGAAGCTACGCTTATAGCTACGGGGATAGAGTTTGCTGGAAGGATGCAGTATGAGTATTGTTGGAAGGATGCAGTATGTCTGAATACTCTAAGAGGAACTACTACTCATCTACGACATCGTCCATGTCCATCAGTGGAATCGGCTCTGGAACGGATTTAAAACCACATCCTGTCGCAGCTCGCACATCATCTAGAGTTAGCCCCGCAGCGATTTCAACCAGCGTCATTCCAGTTCCACCGTGCTTGTCCACATCAAAGACCCCCATATCTGTGATGATACGGTCAACCACGTTGTGGCCCGTCAGGGGCAGAGAACACTCTTCCAATAGCTTCGGAGATCCATCCTTGGCCGTATGGTCCATTGTAACGACAACACGGCTTCCGGGAGCACCCACAAGATCCATGGCACCACCCATGCCCTTGACTAGCTTACCTGGTACAATCCAATTGGCTAAATCACCAGATGCCGAGCATTGCAAACCTCCGAGGATGGTGAGATCTACGCGACCTCCACGAATCATGTTGAACGACGTGGAAGAGGAAAAGGTTGAAGCACCTGGGAGTGCCGTAATCGTTTCTTTCCCAGCATTGATGTAGTCGGCGTCTGCTTCTTCCTCTGTGGCCGGATAGGGTCCAATGCCCATCAGCCCGTTTTCTGCTTGCAGCTCAATCTTCACACCTTCTGGAATGAAGTTGCTGGCCATTGTGGGCATGCCGATTCCAAGATTAACATACATACCATCTTTGAACTCCTTGGCAGCACGTCTCATTATACGACCGCGACCACCTTTCACAATACCTGTCTTGCCACCTCCCGAAAGTCGGAGTCGTTCAATGTGTTTTTCATTGTCAGTAGCTTGAATCACATGATGAACGTAGACACCTGGAAGATGAACTTCATTTGGATCAAGCTCACCCGCTTCGACCACGTGTTCGGCTTCCGCAATGGTAACTTTGGCGCTCATGGCTGCATCGGGATTCGCGTTCTGAGCTGTGCCTCTAAAGACAAGGTTCCCTCGTGTATCCGCCTTGTAGGCCTTGACAAGGGCAACGTCAGTTTTCAATGCGTGTTCCATCACGTATTCGATGCCATCAAACTCACGCGTCTCCCTGGGAGGCGACGGAAGGTCAATCTCACCACTTCCGTCCTTCTTGTAGCGAATGGGAATGCCTCCATTGGCATAGATCGTTCCTGCACCAGTTGGTGTGAAGAAGGCAGGCATGCCAGCCCCTGCAGCTTGTAGACGAGCTGCTAAAGTTCCTTGCGGAGTCAGCTCAATTTCGAGTTCGCCGGAGAGAAACGCTTCTTCAAGCGTTGGGTTTTCACCAACGTAGGAGCTCATAAGGCGCTTGATCTTTCGGTCTTCAATCAATTTGCCCAGGCCAAGTCCCCCAATACCGCCTGTTAAGGAGGCCACGGTCAACCCAGAGGCTTCTCCATCCTCCGAAAGCGCGTTCAAAAGCGTTTCCGGTTTCCCCCCTAAACCAAATCCACCGACAGCAATCGTGACACCCTTCAGAGAAGGGACTTTTGACAGCGCTTCTTTGGCCGATCCAAGGACTTTCGAGTTGCCGCTCGCAGAGAAAAAGCGACATAACGCCAGCGTCTCCTTCTTTGAGAGCGCTTGAAGCAAAATCATGATGTGCTTCGAAAGATAGACAACAAACAGGATAACCAAAGCAAGATTCACCCAACCTCTTTGAGCAAAGCGACTGGCAATAAGTAAAGCAACAATAATGTGGAGTGTTCCCACCGAAGTGTCAATCTTGTCTGAAGAAACGGAATCTTTTCACAAACGTCGTCAAAATGAGAACACATGGACGAGGCTTAATAGACGTATCCGTTATTACGGCGTTACCAAATTACACGTCATCATCATCAGGCTACTGTCCATCCCGGCTACTGTCCATTCAGGCTACTATCAAGATCCAAAAGACAAGCAAGGAAAAGCCAAATAAAGCCAACCAACCATGGCGACTGATTTTCCAACGCTGCTAGTGCAGGCTCTAGCTTCTACTACATCGGATCTAGAAGAATGCAACCATGAAGTTGAAGCAAGCTTTTCACTCCCTCCACAAAGCGTGGAAACAACTCAAACGAGCCTGCTAGAGGCAAGTGGCAAACTTGAAGCTCAATTGATTGATGACGCTATTGCGCCAATCCGAGTAACTTTGTTGCTACGTTCGACAAAAAATCTTCTGCGATGGATTCTTCAATTCATGGAACCTAGTAATGATACTTTGGTAGTCCAATCCAACGAAATGCTGAGCATCTACAAGAAGCATGTGAGCGAATCACTCGGAGACGTTTCGAAACAGGAGATATGCCGCCACGCAACTCTGTGTTTGTTTTACGGAACGTACGGGAGAACCAAATCTTTAGAATATGTCGCGGAAGAGCTAGATTACGTTTCTCTCTTGGTGCGGCTGTTCTCAACCTCGACCACGACTACTTCAGTCATGCTGGGTAATTTGAGACTACTGCACAACTTGCTTGTTTCGTTGCCCGGTTTTGCGAAACGATGTAGTACATTCGAGGTGGAAATCGACAAGCAGGAAGCACCGTGGCTAAACATTGAATGTACATCAGTACAGATTTTGCTGGTGAACATCCTGGAATGGTGCTTACATGACTTGCGTCAGGACCGCAAACTCGAGGTTACAACGGAGATCTTGAGAATCCTGTATGTATTACAAGCTGGTCGAACCATGAAGGCGTCGCTGCTGAAGGAGCTTCTAGGAATCCCCGAATGTCGTCTAGCAACTATTACGTTGCTGATGGACGCTCCGATCGCCGACTTTGTGGACGACTTGACTGAGTTTCAACCACTGATCTTGCAGACTTTGGAACAACAGGTTACTTTGGTCGTCACAGAGACTCTTGTCGGATCTACTGCTGCGAGCGCCTTGTCGCCGATCCTGGTCTTGACTCGCAACCTTTCCATGGCATCGCCTGAGTTTTGCGCTTCTACGAAGAAGCACATTTTCCCAAACGACATTTCTCCATCCTGCAACCCAGCCGCCATGTCACCCTCTGACGCACCTCGTGGTACACTGCGAGCCAAATGCATTCAAATCTTAACGTGGACCGAGTCACACGTGAAACGGTTAATGGCGGAACTGCTGTGGACTCTGTGTGGTGAAAAAGCTCAAGAGTTTTCCGCGAGGGTGGGCATGGGCAACGCCATGACTCAGTTGAACGCCAAGGGGCTGGTTGATTTACCAACTGGTGCCTAAGTAAGTTAGATGCATAGAACAATCATCTCGCAGTGACAGCGCGCACTGCTATTCCTGGTTACAGCAAGACTTATAGGTAATGTATCCCAGCATGATCCCAGATTGGGAAATACGAACGACTAGATCGCAGATCATGACACCCTAAACAAGACTAAAGTAAAGTTCCGCGTGACTACTTCTGGGGGCCTCAGATAACAGGTATTACCATCCAGTACGTAGCGAGTTTACTCGACGAAGTGGGCGCCAATGAGGGAATAGGGCAATCTGTTGAGAGCTGGTTGACTAACTGCAACCACTTGTAAAAAGAGAGGTTCCGTACCAGCTTGCGCTCTATTAGATCTTCCTCCTATGATAAAGATAACTTTAGTTGCGGGGGTACTGTAGTCTAGACCAACGAATAGATTATTATATTGGCCCTTGTTCGCAAAATTTGGTGAGCTAACAAGATCCACGAACAATGGTGTCAGCTAATCGTCGTGATGTCGCCATCAGAACAAAAAACAACGCTGAGATCACAGCGAAGAATGGAAGTCCCGGGTTTGATGCATGGGTAAAAATTGACCAAAACGTCACAAAAGGACTATCGACAGAAGTGAAGGATGTGAAGTTGTTTTTGAATTCTGGGGTGCGCATGATGGCCACATCACGACGAACCCGCTTGACTTTACCTCCACCCTCGACTTCAACGGTCACAAAGTAGGTCGCGCTGTGTTTCCCGCTCGAAAAAAGCTCCGTCCATACCAGAGAGCTTACTAAGCAACACCGAGCAACATGAAAGCTGGCGAATCATAATATCCTAAAAAGTGCCATACTATACTTCCGATTTATGTCGGAGTGCTCGTTTTGTAGGAGCGGGAAATTGTCTACTTAACAGTGTTTATGGTTCGGCGAAGCTTTCAAAGAATATATGTATATAAAGTTGTATAGTTGAAATATGCTGCGCAACAGACTCAAATATGTAAGTATTCTTGGGCTGGCCGGCTACTTACAGAAAACGACAAATAGTTCGTTGGAGACTACTCCAGAGTATCGAATAATTTAGATACTCGTACTTTTTGCTCCAAGCCCCCCACTCACCTCCCTCACACCACTATCGCTACACACCCCCAACCAGCAACAAAGCAAAACTAAACCATTGGATGTTATTGCGTTTGTTGATTGTTCTTCATTGATTAAACCACCATCGCCCCTGCTCTTGCTTATCTTGAACACATTGCAACAAAAGTTGCGCCACAATCTACTCGACGAGAAGAGACATACTTTTGGATCAAAGACTGCGTGGAGCACGGTATTGGCCTACGGAATCATCAGAAAAAGGCGTAAGTATCGCAGTATCTTTTTCAAAAGAGTTTTGTTCTCATTTTGATCACATCATGTTGCCCTTGATATTGAGCCACATGACTGCAAGATGAAGTGAGAAGCACAAACACCAGTGATTGACTTGGCAAATGAGCTGTGAGCACGCTTGAAAGAAGAGAGAAGCAAACAAATCCTCTCTTGCCGCGCTGCGGCGGGACTTATTGTATGCTATGCAATCCATTGTTAAGTCCCACGTTTTGGCGTTCCTCTTTGGGGTTTTCAACATGTATGCACATGAGAATTCGATACCTTGAGTATGGTGGATCGCAGAGAGGCGTCGCTTGTTCGGTTTTGATCGTTACCTTTCCAAGAATGCAATATTTACTTGCCATGTCTGACGCTGTTTTTGTTGTTTGCTTTAGTATGATGACGGAGACCATCGCAACACGGTCCAACAAAATGAACACTACAATGGATGTGTCCAAGAAGAAGAAGTCTGCTGCGTTTGCTACTCCAGATAGAGATATTCCTGAACCAACCAGTAAGAAAGAACCAACTCCAGCCGCCTCCGAAGATATCAAGACAGTGACTCCACCAGAGTTCACACCGAATGGCAAGCAGGTAAGATTTGACAAGGATGAATCACCTGGCAGTACCAAGCGAGGACTCGTGAGTAGAAGAGGGGGGCGTTATGGATCACCTGCGCGCAAGGACACTACGACAGGTGTTGTAGAATACAAAACATATCGATCCCCGAAACGGGAGACCGAGTCATCTGATGGAGTACCCTCTTTGTGTTCAACAGCATCGGGTACAATCAAGGAGGAAATCAAGCCAGCGTCATCAATATCATTAGACAAGGCTGAGACAACGTCACCGCTACAAGAAGATGGTTCACCATCGAAGAAAGCGATAGCTCCGAAGGCAACTGAATCTCGAAATGTTACTTTTTCACCTCGGCCAACTGTGTCAGATTGTGTTGCTACAGACAGGGTAAGTGTTCTTGTCACCTTGCTGATATAGACATCATGAAGAATAATGACATGACTGACAACTTTCCCACAGACAAGGAAAACACCGACAAGGTCTCCCACAGGTGGTCACTTTCACAATTTGCCATCCTTGCAAGATGCTAAGCTATCTTCTCCTTGTGGTATTTTTCTATCACCGTGTCCACCCTCGCCGTCAGCATACGCCACGATAGCTGCAAATCCATCCTACGAAGAAGAAAAATCTTCGAAAGCACTGGATCGCCCATGCGCGACACCAACCGACTTCGCGGTAGACTTTGGGAAGGGGCATCAATCATCCGCTTCTTTTGATGCTTCAAATGGTAAGTTTCCTGTTGTTCGATCTGTGCATCTTGGGTTCCCTTTTGTGAATATATAGCTAACACTTGTATGTGTTGCAGTCCTTGCATGGCTTCAGTCTCCAACGGCAAATGGTTTGTTCTCACCAGGCGGTGGATTGGGATCAGCACTCAATACACCCCGAGGAGGGGCTCCAAGAACGCCTCGCACACCCACGATGAGTACAAGCTTTTTCTTCTCGGACGTGGCATCGTTGCCTCGCAACGGCGAATTTGCGTCTCCGCGAGATCAAGTGAAGCAGCGAGGGGTGTCGAGCATGATATCTATTTCACCTCTGGCGTCAAGGAAGGGGAAATCCAGTCAGACGCCACTCAAGGATATTTTCTCATCACCGCGATCCCATCATCATAAGCCACGGGGTATGCCCATGCTGGGAGAGTCACCATCGAAGAAGAATGACAATCTCGATTCTGTTCATATGGCTGAACGCGACCTGATGGAAGACGAAGACTTGAGTGTCTTGTTGCAGCTGGCGTCACACTCGAATACGCCAAGATCGAAGGACGGCAGGTAAGCAGAAATGGATGTCGTGAACCTCCTCGGTTCTATGGTATGTTGACTAACTCGAATCCGTATTTTCAGTGATGTTTTCAGATCACCGAGAGGTAGAAAAGGTGCCGATTACAGGGACAGTAGCAACCCAGAACTCCAGCTACCAATCATCGGAGGTCAAAGCGACGGTGCGAGTACAGCGAAGCTATCAAGAAAGAGCGGAAGGGACCAACGGGACTCTAACGCGGAGGCCTTTAATCCACCACCCCTTGGGATCCGATCGAGCTCTTCTGGAGGATCGAGGGAGGTGTTCACAAGAGATGAGGGCGAGAAACCTGCTGCTGTCAAGTCATCATCAAAAGACTCTACGAAAGAGAACGATGACGGCCACACAACGAAGAAAAAGAGCTCTAAGAGCAAGAAGAGCAGAAAGAGTTCTCATCACACGGGATATGTGCTGCCACCTTATCCACCTCGTGATGGCTACTACCCGATGCCGGGAGGTATGCCAGCAATGCCACCAGGCGGAAGCATGCGTGTAGTTGTTGGAGCTCCTCCCCCGAGGAAAAAAGGAAGCAATGGGTCACCACCACGGCACCCAGGTGGAAGCCCGCCACATTATCCTCCCATGCCTCCAGATGGTTATGGCGGTCCACCACCGGGCTCCATGTACCCACCTCCTCCACACTATCACCATCATCCTCCACATATGGGTGTGCCTCCACCATATGGCCACTATCCTCACCCACCTCCACCACGACATATGCCTATGTATCCAGGATCACATCCTCCGCAACCACCAAAGGGGTCAATCAAGAACACATCAAAGAAGTCTAAGGGATCAAAGACAACAAAAACAAATGCGGGGACAAAAAGGCCAGCACCTGTTCTTTCATCAGGGAAAACCTCGCCGCCAGGATCAAAGAAGCCTCGCAAAACTTCTCCTAAGGCGGCAGGACCTCCAAAGAAGAAGAAGGCTCCATCTGCAACCGCAGGTGCCGCAGCGCCTACAGGCGATCCTGTTGATCGACAAAAGGCTGCTGCGAAAATTGCTGCTGTCAATGTTGCAAGCGGCGGAAAGAATGATAGAGCCGCCGCTCTTGCTGCAGCAATTCTAAGGGGAGTGACAATGAGACCTTCCGGTAAATGGCAGGCTCAGCTCTATTACGCGGGCAAGTCTCGATATATCGGAGTCTTTGACACGAGAGAGAAGGCCGCCTTGGCCTACGAAATTGCTCGCGAGAAGCTCAAGTCTGACAACAAGTCGCCGGCAGACCAAAGCGCTCAAAGCCTCAAGGCGACTGAGAATGCAGTTAACGCAGCACGGAAAGCAGCGTTTGAGGGAGTCAATGAAAAAGACCCTCGACTGACGGGGAAATAATTTTTGCATCGAAGCGAACGATGAACCGCAGCAGGCCGTATTTGGTATCAGTTCGTGACTACATGTTTTCTTTGTTGGTGAGCCACCGTGTCATACAATTATATGTGGCTCCCGTTATTATATATCTCTATATGGTAATGGTTTTGTGATAATATAGACGAAAATTATAGAACCTTGACTTGTATGCTATCTGTGAATGGTTGTCTTCTCATAGACAAACAAAGTCCAGTTGATGGAATTTGTGTGGCAAACATGACAAAATAAATACAATTCCTTGCTACGCAAGAGGATCGCGCACGGAAGCACGGCAGAATGCTACAAGGATCGTGGGTAGAAGAATTAAAACTTCCTCTTTCTACACGGCAGAATGAGTTCTTGTGACGCCCTTTGGGTTGAATTTGATCCAGATGGACCAATGCGGATCCCACTATGTTGAACGTGTTGAAATTGAAACCTATTCATATGATTGAAAGGTCTTTTGCAAAGGAGGTATGTATTTGCGTGTTCCTGTATGCAGTATGACTAGCGTTGTGCAGTTGTTAACGCAACTACACTGTGCTGTCGCACTAGCCCCAGGCCTCCTTTCCTCTTTGCTCCAACAACGTTCGATAGATTAGAGTATCGAAACGACGAGGATTCAAATCTTTTACTCGAATTGGGGCATCCCTCTCTCGCAACATGCATGCAACAGTCAATCCCAACAACGGACCCCATGTAATCCCCCATGTGCCGCCTCCAGTAGCCACAAAGACGTTTTCCGAGACCTTGCCCACTATGGGCACGCCATCGGGAGAGACAGGCCGTGTACAGGCTCTTAGAGACGTAGGGGTCTGACTGATTTCCAACGGCAGTGCCTGGAGACCTTTCATTGCTGCCACCGCACGCCCTTGCAGCCACGCTGATTCATCTCCTTCACTTCCTGGAACTGGGCGGTCAGGCCCTCGAAGTGTGGCGGGACTAATTTTCTTGGACCTACCACACCCAGAAATAAAGAGTGAGTTGTCGGACCGGGGAATTATCTCAAGGTGGCAGCCATTGGAATCTTCTTCGCAAAAGAGGGCTGCAGGGTGTTGTACGAGGAGTTGGTCCTCTACACCTTCAAACACTAGCGACGTTGATCGCACACCTTCAATAGGTAGAGGAACGTTGAGCCAATCTTCCAACCGACAGGTCCAAGGACCAAGTGCCACTACGATATCCTCGTCGTGGGGTATGGCGAGATCTGTTCCATTCTCAAAACGAATTGACGAAACTCTGCCTTCCAAAGTGTCAAAGCCACCCACAGATGCAATCTCGAGTGTGGCCCCTCGATCCATGGCCTTTTCGAGAAGCGCGCACGTGAGCTCAGCAGGATCTACTTGAGCTGCTCGTCCAGGTACTGGTGTGTGAGATATACTCGACAGCCAGGGAGTGGTAGCTGACGCACCGTCGCTTGCCTTCTCGAGATTCCCTCGAAAGGCAGGTAGGGGTCGGAACGACTTCAATCCTAAATCTTCTGCCAATGTTTCGTGCAACTCGAATGATTTCCTATGTAACATCTCGTTTTTGGTGCCATCACTCCAAGACTCGGCGAGAAAGGCACCTGCTTTACCGGAGGCACATGCGGCTGGACCAACTGCATCAAAGATCTTGACATCTGACCCATGAAACTTTGAAAGATAGTAGGCAGATGCGGCTCCAGTGATTCCAGCGCCAATGACAACTACCATTGACAAACGAATTGAATGAGGCTTTCCTTCTCCGTCTCTTCCACAATCTCATATCGAAATCTCATTCTTGATTGCATTGTATATTGGCTATGCTTTGATACTGGTTACAGGTTACAGTCGCACTGTCTCTGAGAGTAAAAAGGTACGGTACCGGCAAGGCACTCCCCATCGATAGTGAAGCGTCTGGCTGTCTTCTGCCGTGACATTCTTCACTGCCAGGTGTCATGCAAGGGAGGGCCGTACAGACACGCTGTGCTCTCGATGGGGAGTGAAGGATAAAAAGGATCCCGTCTCGGGACCGGCAAGCGATCAGAGCTAAAAATTGGGGTGTTGCGATAATATTAGCCATTTATTTCAAAGAGTTACGTCTGCCACACGACACAATTTTTCAATTTGTCTTTCCTTGCGGATAAACAACACGTCGTTTCAAACCAACCCAAAACGACTGCAACGACCCGCTCGCCGCTTGCGACCCACATGAACGATCAGCTCTTCGCTTCTGATTCATTCGTCGGTTGTGTTGTCCCTTGCTAGCTTGAACCTCTGTGCTGTTGCTCTATCGTGACAAGTCAGTGTCGTCGAGGATCAGCGCATTGCCTATTCCTCTGCCTCTGTGTGCACAGGAAACATTGATTGTGTCCTTTGAAACGAGAACAAGAAGAAGCATAGATTATAATAGAGGCTTTGGGCTTGAATTTTACACTCGAAGGATCCGATCATGACATCGCAACCCCAACACCGTTTGCTCGGGTTTGGCTCCAACTACTTTCATGCGTTGGGTGGGTCGGAGAAGACACAACTGCTGAAAGATGTCCCAGCCCATGAATACGCAGAGGACGCCTACGATGTTCAACAACTCTGTTGTACAACGACATCAACTGTTATCCTTACAAAACCTGGCAATATCTATCAAGTGGGCATGATGCATGGAAAGCAGTGGAAAACTCCAACGAGAATACCCCTTCCCTTGCCTTTACCCGTGACTGAGATTGCAGGAGGTCGTCACTACTGCTTGGCACGCTGTGGAAGTGCTGTCCTCTCGTGGGGTGCTGGTCACTTTGGTCAATTAGGTCAGGGTCCAAACGTTAGTTTCCTTGACAGGCCCGAGATTATGCAGCACTTGTTGCCTGAAGCGACGGGTTCGAACGTGGTCCAAATCGCCTGTGGTGACTGGCATGGATGCGCTTTGACAGAAGACGGTCGTATCTTTGCTTGGGGATCCAATCGACGACATCAATGTGGATCCAAGTCACCATCCACAGTCGTTTATCCGACACCCATTGATGTGCCCACCATCTTTTCCAAAATCGTCTGCGGCAAGGTGCACAATGTAGCACTGGAAAAGACCACAGGACGAGTGTATACATGGGGAGCTAGCGTTGGATGCGGACATTCGTCTCGCAAGACTGTGATTGCACCCCCTCGCCTCGTGGAAGCGCTGCAGCGCGTCGTAATTGTAAATGTTGCGGCGGGTGATGCTCATTCACTTGCACTCACGGGCGGTGGTCGTGTCTTTACATGGGGTCGTGGCCATGAAGGACAATTGGGTGTCGGAGGAGCCTTTCCAATTATTCCTCGCCCCAAGTTGGTTGGAGATTTAGACTTTGTGGCTGTGGTGGCTGGTCAGCATTTGCAACAACAAAACTGTGGCTCCTCGTCAAAATCTGCAGGAGAACCTGGTTCGGTGCCTTTTACTCAGAGCTTGACGAAGGAACAACAGTTAGCGGCTGTTTCCCAGATATTGGCCAGTGTTCCCAAGGTCGTTCGCATATTTGCTTCTGGTTCGTACAGCCTTGCTGTTTCTTCAGCAGGTCACGTCTATGCTTGGGGCTACAACGACACGGGGGTCTTGGGTTTGCCTGTTCCTGCGGTTATGCCCAGTGCGGAACCGTTGTCTTCCGCTGCAGCAGCTGCTCAAAGCATCAAAGACCGTACGCTTGAAGCGACGACTTTTGATTCGCGGCACAACGTTCTTCTACCTATACGAATTGACGCGTTGAGCGGCTTGAACGTGAAGCAGATTGCAGGTGGGCCAAGTCACTTTCTAGTATACGGACAAGTACGAGATCCGAATGAGTCAACTGTGGTTGGAAGGACTCTGTACGAAATTCAACAAGCGAGACGGCGAGCTCAAGAGCGCCCAAAGGCAAACCAGCGCGACTCGTTTTCTGTTTATTCTGCCGATAATGATGCTGTTTCTATAGCAACAGCGTCTATCGCGCCGAGCTACAGAGTCCCCACCAAGGTGAGCGCTACACCCGTCGTCAGCGGCAACGGACTTGACGCCAAGCTCGGCAGACAACAGTCCGAAAAGTCGGTAGATCCTTCGGTAGCATCTGGTCACAGTCGTTCGAGATCCCGCACCATGAGTATGGCGAACATTATGCAGAGACTAACGAATCGAGGAGGCGGCAAGAATGGCAAGGACACAGTCCCTACAAGTAAGCTACGACGAGTATTAAGGTTTCGAAGCAAGAAGAATGGCGAATCATGATACTTGTACAAGTATGAAGTGAAGGAGTGGGCACCACACTGAGCAACACACACGGCAAAAAGACAGCAAGCAGGAATGAACACCCCATCGCTTGGAGAAGCCCTTCACGGGCAGTCACTCATATTTTACAACAATACGGCGAATGTTTAGGTTATAGAGCACAACTAACCAGTTCGCGAGACCTCACAAAGTTCTATTGCAGCTCGAACTAGCCAAAATAAGCATACAGTAGGACGTCGTCAGCTAACCACCACATTTCGCCGTGAATGAATCAATTACGAACGAAAAGACCTGCCCCTTTAATGTTGTATGATGGACGGCGTACAAGTAGTTTCGAG
>JAVCKV010090205.1:0-20889 GCA_032274145.1 Herpochondria borealis | reverse complement strand
TTATAGTGATCCGGTGATTTTGTGTGGAAAAGTCATCGCTCAACGAATAAAAGGTACGCCGGGGATAACAGGCTAATTATTCTCTAGAGATCCTATCGACGGAATAGTTTGGCACCTCGATGTTGGATTATCGTATCCTGGAGCTGCAAGTGGTTCCAAGGGTTTGGCTGTTCGCCAAGGAAGACGGTACATGATCTGAGTTTAGAACGTCGTGAGACAGTTTGGTCCCTATCTACCGCAAGTATAAAAAAATTGAAAGCAGTAAACCCTAGTACGAGAGGACCGGGAAAAGTGAATCTCTGATATATCGATTGTTTTACCAATAGCATTGTCGAGTAGTTATATTCATAATAGATAATTGCTGAACGCATCTAAGCAAGAAACTATGCTTAAAATTTGTTTTTTAAAATGTAAAAGATGATTACATAGATAGGCTTAGTGTGTAAAAGCTGTGAGGTTTTTAGCTAATAAGTACTAATTTTTAAAAATTTTTTAACTGTTAATAAAAATATTTAATAAATTTAGAATAAATTAAATATAGATTATAATTTAATAAAATTTAAAGTAATTACTTTAAATTCTAATATTATGAGTTTGATCCTGGCTCAGGGTGAACGCTAGTAGTATGCTTTACACATGCAAGTTGAACGGAATTATTTTCGTAGCGAACGGGTGAGGAATGTATAGAATTTTACCTTTTAATTCAAGATAAAACATATTTATTTAATAAATAAAATTTTTGTTAATATTGAATATTCAAAAGACTATCATACATTATGTTTAAAAAATAGTTGTTAAAAGATAAATCTATATAAGATTAGGTAGTTGGTAATTTCATAGATTACCAAGCCAGTGATCTTTAGTTGGTCTGAGAGGACGATCAACCACACTGGAACTGAGACAAGGTCCAGGCTGAATTTTCGGCCAGCAGTGAGGAATATTGGACAATGAACGAAAGTTTGATCCAGCAATACTATATGAATGATGACGGCTATTTTGGTTGTAAAGTTCTTTCGTTAATAATGATAATGACATTATTTAAAGAAGTTTTAGTCCCGGCTAATCTCGTGCCAGCAGCCGCGGTAATACGGGAGGGGCAAGCGTTATCCGGAATAACTGGGCGTAAAGGGTCCGTAGACAGTAATGTAAGTTATTTGTTAATTTTTAAAGCTTAACTTTAAACTAGCAAATAATACTGCTTTACTTGAGTTTTTTTCAGAAGAGTAGAATTTTATAAGAAGGGGTAATACCTATAGATATGTAAAGGAATATCATTAGCGAAAGCGGCTCTTTAGTAAAAACTGACGTTGAGGGACGAAAGTGTAGGGAGCAAACAGGATTAGATACCCTGGTAGTCTACACTGTAAATTCTGAGTGCTGTAATTAAATTTTTAATAATTTGATTTTTAAGCTAACGCCATAAGCACTCCGCCTGAGAAGTACGATCGCAAGGTTGGAACTCAAAGGAATTGACGGGGGCCTACTACTAGTGGTGGAGCATGTGGTTTAATGCGATAACCCGCGCAAAACCTTACCAATTTTTGATATATTAATTTAAAATTAAATTTATAAAAAATATTTTCAATTTTAAATTTTTACAGGTGTTGCACGACTGTCGTCAGCTCGTGTCGTGAGATGTTTGGTTTACTCCATTAACGAGCGTAACTCTTATTTTTAATAATTTACGTATTTTAAATTTTGTTTAAAATGCTTTAAAAATACAGTCAATGATAAATTGAAGGAAGGTGAGAATTAAGTCAAGTCAATGTGGCCCTTATAAATTGGGCTACACACGTGCTACAATGAAAATTACAGAAAGTAACAAAAATACTAAAGTTTAAGTTAATCTATGAAAAATTTTCCCAGTTCAGATTGTAGACTGCAACTCGTTTACATGAAGTTGGAATCACTAGTAATCGCAAATCAGCATGTTGCGGTGAATAAGTTATTTGGCCTTGTACACACCGCCCGTCACATGCAGAGAGTTAATTTTGCTTAAAGATTTAACAATGTTAAGTCCATTGAAAAGTTGATGATTTGGATGAAGTCGTAACAAGGTAGCTGTACGGGAACGTGTAGCTGGAATAAATGGAATAGTTCAGTTGGTTAGAACGTTGGAATCATAATCCAAGTGTCGGGGGTTCGAGTCCCTCTTTCATTAATTAAGCAAAATGATATTAAATTTACTTTTTTTCTTTTTTTCAAGTGTTTTATTAATAAGTTCGTTGATGATTATAACTGTGCAAAACGCTATATATTCAGTAATATTTTTAGTATTAAGCTTTATATCATCTGCAGGTATATTATTTTTAATAGAATGTGAGTTTTTTGCGTTACTTTTTATAATTGTATATGTTGGTGCAATCGCTGTATTATTTTTATTTGTTGTAATGATGTTAGACGTTAAAACAATTACTGCTAGTCGAGATAGTTTTAAATATTTTCCATTTGGAATGTTCGTTGGAATTGTTTTATTAATTCAAATTATGTCTACAATATCGCTACAGTATGAACCTTCTTATTTAGATTCAATTACTTATAATACTTATCAAGATTGGTATGATAAAATTGATTCTGTTACAGAAATTGAAGCGTTAGGTCAAGTACTTTATACGCATTATGTATTACAATTTTTAATTGCAGGTTTAATTTTAACTTTATCAGTTATTGGAGCTGTAGTATTAACTGTAAATTCATTTGATAAAAAATCTCAAAGTCAAGTAATTACAAAACAGTTATCAAGAAAACAACAAAATTCTTTATATTATTAATTCAATTTTAGTATTTTAAGATAATAATGGCTATTGAAACTATTAAACTTCATGAAATGGGTGTTTTTCCCGAACTTTTTTTAGGTATTGGAATATTGTATCTTATAATGTATGGTCTATTTGTTTCTTTTAATAGTACAAATAAATTTCCATTAATACAATCTTCAATAATTGCTTTAAGTGTTTTGTCTTTAACTATGGTTTGTTTTTTATTTTTAAATGAAGGTTTAAATAATATAAATTATGTTAGTTTTTGTAATACAATTTCAAATGATTATCTAAGTTTTTCAGCAAAAATGGTAATAGGAGTTTCTTCTATAGGGTGTTTGCTATTAATTCAACAATATTTAGTGACACAACAAATTAATTTTTTTGAATATGTAATTATTATATTGTTTGCAGTTTTAGGATTATTTTTACTATGTTCAGCGAATGATTTAATAACAGCATATTTAGCTATAGAATTACAAAGTTTATCTTTTTATGTATTAGCTGCATTTAAAAAAGATTCTACATATTCAGTAGAAAGTGGTTTAAAATATTTTATTTTAGGAGCATTTTCTTCAGGATTATTTTTATTTGGTTCTTCTCTTATTTACGGTGTAAGTGGTAGTGTTAATTTTGAAGATTTAAAAGATTTAGTTCTTTTTGAAACTAATATGAATATTTTTGAAGTGTTTAATTTATATAACTCTGAAAGTATGTCTCTTTATTTTATTTATAATGATTTAATTTTGATAGGTTTAGTCTTTATTTTCGTTAGTTTATTTTTTAAGTTAGCGTTAGCTCCTTTCCATTTATGGTCACCAGATGTTTACGAAGGTTCACCTTCTAGTTCTACATTATTTTTTGCTATCGTTCCTAAAATTAGTATTTTTGTATTATTAGTGAGATTATCTTACTATGCATTTCCTACGTTTGTAGATATGTGGCAAGAATATGTAACTATTATTGCTGTAGGAAGCGTTATTGTTGGTTCTGTAGCAGGTTTAGAACAACGAAAATTTAAGAGTTTGTTAGCATACAGTTCAATTAGTCACATGGGTTATTTATTAATTTCATTTAGTGCGGGTAGTGTTGAAGGCTTTCAAATGTTATTTTCATATTTAATCATTTATACTGGATCAGGTTTATGTATTTGGTCTATTTTTATATTAACTCGTTTAAAAACGGTATATAACAAAAAACAAAATAAAGATTTAGGAGATTTAGTTCTTTTAACAAAATCAAATAATTTATTAGCTATTACATTAACTGTTGCTCTATTTTCGATTGCAGGTTTACCTCCTATGGTAGGTTTTATGGTAAAATTAAGTATTTTTTTAGTAGTAATTGAACAAAGTTTATACACAATCGCTTTGATAAGTATAGTTTTTAGTGTTATTTCAACATTTTTTTATTTAAGAATTGTTAAAATTTTATTTTTTGAGCCAGTATTAGTCGGTCGTTTATATTATCCAATTAAAACTCAAAAAGCTTTAATTGTAGCATTATTTTTATATTTATTTATTTTTTTGTTTATTAATCCTTCAATGCTATACTTAGTTTCGCATAAAGTTAGTTTACTGTTTTTATAAGGTTTATGCATTTTTAGCTCAGTTGGATAGAGCAACAGCCTTCTAAGCTGACGGTCATAGGTTCGAATCCTATAAAATGTAAATTAAATAAGTATGGTTTTGATAGAAAATATATTAGTTTATTTATTTTTATTACCTTTAATTGGTACTTTTTTTTTAATAATTACACCATCAAATCGACACGATTTATTAAAACAAATAGCGTTTACAGTTTCGTGTTTAACTTTTGTATGTTCGTTAGTATTGTGGATTATTTTCAACAAATCTATGGGAACATTTCAATTTGTAACTAAATGTTTTTGGATAAATAGTTTTAATCTTAATTTAACATTAGGTATTGATGGTATTTCTTTATTTTTTTTGTTATTAACTACACTATTAATTCCATTATGTTTATTAGTAAGTTGGAATAGTATTAATTCTAATATAAAAGAATATTTAATTTGTTTTTTAATAATGGAATTTTTTTTAATTGGTGTATTCTGTGTATTAGATTTATTATTATTTTATATATTTTTTGAAAGTGTTTTAATCCCTATGTTTTTGATTATTGGAATGTGGGGTTCACGAGAGAGAAAAATTAGAGCTGCTTATTTTTTTTTCTTATATACACTTTTAGGTTCTGTTTTAATGTTGTTATCTATTTTATATATTTATTATCAAGTAGGTACAACTGATTATGAAGTTTTAATCACTTTTTCGTTTTCACAAATTGAACAGCAAATAATGTGGTTTACTTTTTTTGCTTCATTTGCTACTAAAGTACCGATGGTGCCTGTACATCTATGGTTACCAGAAGCTCATGTTGAAGCACCAACAGCAGGTTCTGTAATATTAGCAGGTGTTTTATTAAAATTAGGTACTTATGGATTTATTCGATTTTCTTTAGCTTTATTTCCGGAAGCATGTTTTTATTTTGCGCCTTTAGTTTATGCATTTTCTGCAATTGGTATTGTGTATACTTCGTTTACTGCTATACGACAAACAGATTTTAAACGAATTATTGCATATACTTCAGTCGCACATATGAATTTAGTAATGTTAGGTATTTTTAGTTTTAATGTGATTGGAATTGAAGGTGCGATTTTACAAAGTTTAAGCCATGGTTTTGTTGCAAGTGCACTATTCTTAATTATTGGTGTTGTGTATGATAGACATCACACTAGAATGGTTAAATACTACGGTGGTTTAGTCCATGTAATGCCAATATATATATTCATATTTTTGTTTTTCACTATGGCGAACATAGGTTTACCAGGTACAAGTAGTTTTGTAGGTGAATTTTTAATTTTAGTAGGGTCGTTTAAAGTGAATACTAGTATTACTTTTATCGGTGCTACAGGTATGATTATTGGTGGTTGCTATTCGTTATGGTTATTCAATAGAATAGCATATGGTAATTTAAAAACTCAATATTTTAATCAATTTTTAGATGTAAATAAAAGAGAATTTTTAACATTTTTACCATTAATTATAGGTACTATTGTTATGGGTTTAATGCCTTCAATATTCTTAGATCCAATGCATATGAGTGTAAATACACTTATTGAGTTAATGTATTTTTAAAAATGATATATATTTTAGAAACAAAATTATCTGAACAAGATTCAGTTTATTACGCGTTAAAAAATGTATATGGCATAAACAGATTTCAAGCTTCTGTTTTTTGTAAAAAACTAGGTTTTACTTTAGTTTTAAAAATTAAAGATTTATCAGAAGAGCAAATCATAAAACTTTTAAAATTAATTGAATTGTCAAATTTAAAAATAACTAGTGATTTAAAAAAATTAAAAATTTTTATAACTAAACGTTTAGCATCTATAAAATCTTATAGAGGACTTAGAAAAATTAAAGGTCTTCCAGTTAGAGGACAAAGAACTCATACAAATGCTAAAACTGCAAAAAAAATTAGAAATTAAATATTTTTAAAAAGTAATTAGTTCAAATTAGTAGGAAGAACACATTTTAATTAATTTTAAAATACGTTTTGGTTCAAATCCAAAATTACTTAATGAAATTACAATCTAGTATTTTTGATGAATTTATTAAACCTTATTCTTCGAACACTTTAAAAGGTTCGAATCCAATGGCATTATTTGTTACCACTAGTTTAAGATGGAACAAAAATTATTTAATGGCATTTTTAGATAATCATATTATTCATTATCCGACTCCTGTAAATTTAACATATGCATGGAGTTTTGGGTCATCCGCGGGTATATGTCTTATTATTCAAATTCTTTCAGGTATTTTTTTAGCAATGCATTACACACCTCATATTGATTTAGCATTTAGTAGTGTAGAACATATTATGCGAGATGTGAATCATGGATGGTTAATTCGGTATATTCATGCCAATGGAGCTTCTATGTTTTTTATTGTAGTATACTGTCACATTTTCAGAGGATTATACTACGGTTCATACATGCACCCGCGACAATTACTATGGTGTTCTGGAGTAGTTATATTCATTTTAATGATGGCTACTGCATTTATGGGTTATGTTTTACCTTGGGGGCAAATGAGTTTCTGGGGAGCTACAGTTATTACTAGTTTAGTAACAGCTGTTCCTATTGTAGGTCAAGCTATAGTAGATTGGTTATGGGGTGGATTTACTGTAAATAACGCTACATTAAATAGATTTTTTAGTTTACACTTTTTTTTACCTTTTATTATTGCAGGTGTAAGTGTTATTCATTTAGCATTACTACACAAAGATGGATCAAATAATCCTTTAGGTGTTGATAGTGGTGTTGATAAAATCCCATTTTATCCATATTTTTTTGTTAAAGATTTATTTGCTTTTTTCTGCTTTCTATTTTTATTTGGTTTCTTTGTGTTTTTTTATCCAAATTTAATGGGTCACCCTGATAATTATATTCCAGCAGATCCTATGCATACACCAGCACATATTGTACCAGAATGGTATTTCTTACCATATTATGCAATTTTAAGATCTATTCCTGATAAATTAGGAGGTGTTGCAGCAATGGGTGGTGCTTTAGTTGTTTTATTTTTAATCCCATTTACAAATACTTCAGAAGTAAGAAGTACTACTTTTAGACCAATTTTTAAAATTTGTTATTGGTTATTAGTTGCTGATTTTCTAGTTTTAGGTTGGGTAGGTCAAAAACCAGTAAAAGATATTTATGTTCTTGTTGGTCAAGTGGCAACTGTGTATTATTTTTTATTCTTTTTATTTTTAATTCCAGTAATTGGGATCATTGAGTCAAAATTAGTTCATTACAACAATAAATAAATCCAAATATTATTTATTTTTATGTTATTAACTCCATTAGAGCAATTTGAAATTATTTCTTTATTACCAATCAATTTATTTAGTTTAGATTTTTCAGTTACTAATTTATTATTAATTAACATTGTTACATTAATCTTTTTTAGTTCTATTGTACATTTTTTTAGTGCAGATACAAATTATGCAGGTTATTCTCCATTTTATTTAGTACCAAGTACTTGGCAAGTTTTCATAGAAACAATATACGATACAGTTTCTCAATTATTATTTGATAATATTAATTTAGAAGGAGAAAAATATTTTCCTTTTATTTCAGTTATTTTTACTTTTATTTTGTTTGGTAATTTAATAGGTTTAATACCTTACAGTTTTACAGTAACAAGTCACGTAATTATAACATTTACTTTATCATTTTCTATTTTTATTGGTGTAAATATCATTGGTTTTCAACGACATCAAATGAATATGTTATCATTATTTCTTCCAGCAAATACATCATTTGCACTAGCTTTAGTTTTAGTGCCTATTGAATTTGTTTCATATTTAGCTAAACCAATTAGTTTAGGTGTTCGACTGTTTATTAATTTAATGGCAGGACATACGTTATTAAAAGTAATCGTTGGGTTTGCTTGGAGTATGTTGTTATTAGAAAATGTTATTTCATTTTTCCATATCGTACCTTTAATTGTTCTTGTGGCATTAATGGGTTTAGAATTAGGTGTTGCTTTGATTCAAGCTTATGTTTTTGTTATTTTAACTTGTATCTATTTAAACGATAGTATTAATTTACACTAAATTGTAAAAAATACGAGAATCATATATGTTTGTTAATATACAAATTAAATCTAAAAATCAAAATTCTTTGAAGCAGTTTTTGAAATTATTATTTAAACTTAGCAATAATAATAAATTAAAACTAAAAAGTGTTTTAAAGTGTTTTAATAAAAAAAGCCAACAAAAAATATTTACAACTTTGCAATCTCCTCATGTTAATAAAACTTCACAAGAACAATTTAGTTATGAATTACGTTCAAATCAATTAAGTATTGATAGTTTTCAATATTTTAAACTTTTAATTATATTAAAAAAAAGTGAAAATATTGCAAGATTTGATGTAAAACAAGTAGTAAAATTTGTAACAAATGTTAAATCAAATAAAAAAGAAACATTTAAAAAATTAATTCTTAAAAAATATAGAATAAAATTATATAATAAAGAAAAGTTAAACAAAATTTCTTCAAAGAAGTATCTAAAATTATTAGATATTTATGGAAATTTAATTTTAACATTTTGTCTGAATAGCTCAGTTGGTAGAGCAAAGGACTGAAAATCCTTGTGTCGGCAGTTCAAGCCTGTCTTCAGACAAAAATTATTAATGAAAAACCATTTATGGAATATGTTTGCAAATATAGTAAACGGTCAACTTACAAAAAAAACATATATATTACAAACCCGGCAAAAAACTTGTGAATCATTTTTAAATATTTTATGGGATGAAGGATTCATCTCAGGATATAAAATTTGTGATTTTGATTCTAAAAAATTAAAAATATTTTTAAAATATAATAAAAATGATCCAGTAATAATTAAACTTAAAAGTATTTCAAAACCTAGTCGAAGAGTTTATTATACTTTAAAACAAATTTGGAAAATTGATTCAAATAAAACGTTTGTTATTTTGTCAACAAACCAAGGTTTAAAATCTATTATAGATTGTAAAAAATATAGAATAGGAGGTGAACCTTTAGTAATTATAAATTAATATATGGAAACTTTAAAAAAATACAGTGTTAAAATACCAGAAAATATAAAAATTATCTATGTTAACGATAAAGATTTTATTACTTTTATGGGTCCATTAGGTAAAAAATCTTTACAATTGAAACTTAAACTTTGGATAGATAAATCTGAAAATACGTTGTATGTTCTTAAAACGTCAAGCGTAACATTTTCAGGCAGTCAAAAAAAAACTCTAAATTCATTACAAGGGACAATTACAGCATTGTTAAAACAAAGAATTTTAGAAGTTTCAGTTACATTATATAAAAAGTTAGAATTAGTAGGAGTAGGTTATAGAGTATTTTCATTAGAAAATGATTTAAGTTCAATTTTGCATTTTAAATTAGGTTTTAGTCATCCAATTTATTACAAAATAAATCTTGATATGAAAGCATTATGTTTTAAATCAACAAATTTATATATTTTTGGAAATTCTTTTAATCAAATTAATCAAACAGCATCTACAATTCGTTCTTATAAATTTCCAGAACCTTATAAAGGTAAAGGAATTTTGTATCAAAATGAAAAAATCAAATTAAAAGAAGGTAAAAAAGTTTAAATGAAATTAAAAAAAATTAAAGTATCAAAATCTAAGTTAATAAAATTTCAATTAATAAAATTCAAAACATATAAACAAAATAAAGGAGTATCTAATAAAAATGTTCAAAATTTTAATTTTGAACATATAGAATTACACTTAAAAAAAGCTTTACAATTAATATATAGTTATCATTTAAATAATAAAAAAATTTTTTTTATTGGAGTTCCTCTTAAATTAAAAAAAAAGTTTTTTATCATGTTAAAAAAAACAAAACATTTATTTGTTCCTGAATCTACTTGGATAAAAGGAGTGTTATCTAATAAAATTTCAATATTTCAATATCTTAATCAACAGATAAATTCAAATATAAAAAATACTGATACAAATTTAAAGTTTTTGTTTACAATTCAAAAAAAACCAGATTTAATTGTTTTATTGAATCAAGAAATTGAATCACATGCTTTTCAAGAAGCTATCAAATTAAAGATTCCTATAGTAGCAATTACAACAAGTTTAAAACTAAATAAAAATGTTCTTTACCCAATCTATGGAAATTTTGAATTTTTGAATAAAAAATTTGATAATATTTATTTTCTTTTATTAAAATCGATTTTTAACAAACAAAAATAAATGATTTTAAAGTTTAAAAAAAGACGGCATAAACCGTTATATAAGAATTTTATTGCTTTAAGAAAAAATATACAAAATCGTAAAAGACTTGACTTATTAAAATTTAAAAAAAAAAAATGGAAAAGTTTAATAAGTTATTTAAAACGATTACAGTTAAGACGAAAAAAAAAATTTAGAATGTATGATATCAATCGATATTTTTTACCAAAATTTTTTAATTCGTTTAAACGTAAATATAAATACAATCTTCAAACTAAAAAAAAGCTGAAACTTTTTTACGGCGGTTTGTTAAAAAATTATATCAAAAATCAAGTAAAATTTACTTTGAAACAAAAAAATAAATTTCTAAAAAATTCAATAAATTTCAATTCTTTTTTTTTGAATTTACTTGAAAAACGGTTAGATGTAATATTATATAGAGCACACTTTGCTTTAAGTGTGAGGGTTGCAAGACAATTAATATCTCATCGACATGTTAAGGTGAATAATAAAGTCACAACTGATAGCTCGTATTTACTTAAAAAAGGCGATTTAATTGAAATTGAATCGAGTGGATTTAAATTAGTTGAATTTAATATTCAAAATTCTTATTTATGGCCATTACCTCCAAAATATTTAAATGTTAATTATAAAATTCTACAAATAATATTTAATAATGACGAAGTTAGTTATCAGAATTTTTCAACATTGTTTCCTTTTCAATTAGATCTTTACACTATAATAAAATATTATAAATAAATTATTAATATATCTTCAGTAGCTCAGCGGTAGAGCGAGTGGCTGTTAACCACCAGGACGTTGGTTCAAATCCAGCCTGAAGAGATCTTTAAATGATAATTGGAAGTAATCGGGCTTGAACCGATAACTTTATGCTTGCAAAGCATACACTCTACCAATTGAGTTATACCCCCTTATATAAATTACAGTTAAATTATGATAAAAATTTTTTATAACTATGATTTATTAACCATAAATTGTTACTTAAACTAGTTTGAGTATCTTTTACGGTTAAACTATTTTTTACTAATTTCTTAGTTCTAAATTTTTTAATTTCAGTGAAATATGGAATAGTTACTGTAATACTATAATAGTAAAACATATACAAACTTAGTAATAATCCAAATATTTGAGAACTTAATGTTAAAATATCAAATTGCGGCATAATCTAAATTAACTCGTTTGGTGGAATTGGTAGACACGTCAGACTTAAAATCTGATTCTTTTAAGAGTATCGGTTCAAGTCCGATAACGAGTAATAAATACCAAAGTGGTGGAATTGGTAGACACGCTAGGTTTAGGTTCTAGTTCTTTTAAAGAATAAGGGTTCAAGTCCCTTTTTTGGTAAAAACTTTAAACGTTGATGTGGACTATCATTTCTGGATATTTCATAAGTATTATCTTTGAATATTTAACAACAAAATTACATAAAAATAATTTATCCAATAAAAATATGTCATTTTTTGAGATTGTTTTGGGATGGTTATTTCAAGAACATGTACGTCAAGATTTTAATATGACAGGAGGAAAACGATTTATGATAAAAATTGATTTTCGTAATAGATTTATTACACAAAGTGTTAAAATAATTAGAAATATTATTTTTTGGATACATGTTTTAAATATTCTAGAATTAGGTACTTTCATTATTTTATTTTGCTTTTTTACAATTATATTCATAAAAAAGTTTTATGATTTTATAAGCAGAACAAAAACTTCAAAACTTGATATAACATCTTTATTTTTACGATTATTTGTTATAAGTAAAAAAGAAATTTTATTATTCGTAAGTTTTTTGACGTTTTTGTACTTTTTTTTTTTTAAGACATATAGTTTATTTGATTTCTTTTTTGTATTGAGACCTTTTGTGTTACTGTTATATTTATTTCTTAATATTAGCTACATTTTTTGGTTCTCATACTTGTTATATAATTACATGTTAATACCTTATTTAATAAAGTTTGGAAAACTAATAAATGTTTTAGTATACAAAACTCACTTTTATTTAATGACAATTTATTTTATTTCAAATATAATGATTAATGAAATTAATTTTGAAAATATAACAGTACAAAACTTTTTTAAAGAACTTTTATTTAAATTACTATGTTTTACATTAAATATATAAATGACTACAATAAATCAATTATGTCGACATAAACGAAAAATTAAAAAAAAATTAAAAAAAACACCAGCATTGAATGCATGTCCTCAGAAAAAAGGGATTTGTTTAAAAATTTTTTTAAGAACCCCTAAAAAGCCAAATTCAGCTTTAAGAAAATTAGCTAAATTACGGTTGTCTAGTACTAAAAAAATTATTACAGCATATATTCCTGGGGAGGGACATAATTTACAAGATTATTCAGCTGTTCTTGTTCGAGGAGGACGAGTAAAAGATTTACCAGGTGTTAAATATCACTTAGTTCATGGTAAATTCGATTTTGCTGGTTTAAAAAACCGAAAAACTTCAAGATCGAAATATGGAACAAAAAATTTATCTAAATATTTATAGAAATGAAAATTAAATCATTATTTTTAAAACATAAAGTTAATAATTATATGATGATTGATGGTAAAAAAACCGTTTGTGAAAAGATATTTCTAAAAAGTTCAAAAATCTTACAAAAAAATACTACTAAAAACTACAGAAACGTAGTAAAATTAGCTATTATAAACACAGCTCCTACCATTCAATTGAAACAAATTAAAGAAAAAAAACGAAAAACTGTTAAAGAGTTTCCATTTATTTTGAATAAAAAGAATCGACTAACTTTGTCAATTAAATCAATTTTGAGATCATTAAGAAAAAATACGGGAACAAAAATCGAAAATTCACTACCATTTGAATTATTGTTAATTGCTAATAATAAAAGTGATATTTTAAAAACAAAGAAAGATAACCATAAGTTAGCACTTACTAAAAAAAAATATATTTTTTTTAGATGGTTTTGCTAATAATTTACGTTTAATAGGAATCGAACCTATAACCTTCGGGACCGAAATCCGATACTCTATCCAATTGAGCTATAAACGCATAAACAAATACATGATTCAACAACAAACATTGTTAAAAGTATCTGATAATTCAGGAGCTAAAATAGCTAAATGCATAAAAGTTCTAGGAGGATTCAAACGACGTTTTGGATACGTAGGAGATATTTTGATTGTTTCAATACAACAATTAAGAAACAAATCAAAATTAACTTCAAAAGTTCAAAAAGGTGAAGTTTACAGAGCTATTATTATAAGAACAAAAACAAAAATCAAAAGAAAAAATAATATTTATACATCTTTTAATGAAAATTCAATCATTTTATTAAATAAGCAAAATAATCCAATTGCAACTCGAATTTTAGGACCGATCTCAAAAAAATTAAAACGAGAAAAATATCAAAAACTTATAAGTATTTCATCAGGACTTATTTAAAGTATGAACTTTTTAGAATATTACAAAAAAAATGTCATATTGTATGACTTAATAAATAAATTTAATTACAAAACAATAAAAAACATTCCAAGAATCTCTAAAATAGTCTTAAATTTTGGATTTAAGACTATTGACTTAAAATTGTTATATACATCTTTTTTGGCATTAGAACTTATTACAAGTAAAAAAGGAATTTTTACTCAAGCTAAAACTTCAAATATACTTTTAAAAATTCGAAAAGGAAATCCAGTTGGTTGTAAAGTAATACTTAAAAAAAACTTAATGTATTCATTTTTGAATAAATTGATTATTGAAATTTTTCCAAAAATGAAGCCATTAAACACCATTTTGTACAAAAATAAGTTTTCAAATACTACTGCAGTTTCATTTACTATTAAAAATTCTTTAATTTTTTCTGAATTCGAAAAAAATTATTATTTGTTTAATAACTTACCAGAATTAGATATTACTTTTATAACAAACACAAAAACAAAACAAGAATTTATTTTTTTATTAAATTCTTTTAAACTGCCTATTTCCAATTAAAAAAATTTGGGGGGATACACTCGAACAGGTATTTCCCTTGTTTTACCGAAACGGCTTTTTAAAAGCTGATATATCAGGCTGTATTCATTAAAAATCAAAAAGTTTTGGAAATGTACAATTTTGAACAAAAAATGGTTTATAGAGTGAATTTTTTAAATTTATGTCTTGATTTTATTAAAATTTAAGACTTTAACTGTGCAAACGTAACTCAATTGGTAGAGTGTAATCTTGCCAAGATTAAAGTTGAGGGTTCAAATCCCTTCTTTTGCTTAAATATGGATTAGTGGTCGAGTGGTTTAAGGCGTTAGTTTTGAAAACTATTGTATTGAAAAATACCGTGGGTTCGAATCCCACCTTATCCTATAATGATAAACTTTTAAAGTCTATTTTACGGCTGAATAACATAATTTGGTTAATGTATTAGATTGCAAATCTTATAATATCGGTTCAAGTCCGATTTTAGCCTAAACAAAAATAAAAATGATTATATTAATATTAACTACTATTTTAAAAATTTTAACAATTATTGTTCCATTGTTATTATCTGTTGCGTATTTTACTATTGCTGAACGAAAACTTATGGGAATAATTCAACGGAGAAAAGGGCCAAATGTTATAGGGTTTTTAGGTTTACTTCAACCTTTGGCTGATGGTTTAAAACTATTTGCTAAAGAAACTATTTTACCAAGTAATTCCAATCTTGTTGTTTTCTTATTAGCACCAATATTAACTTTTATATTAAGTTTGTTAGGTTGGGCCGTGATACCATTTTCAGAACATATAGTGTTAGCAGATTTAAATGTAGGTATTTTATATTTATTAGCTGTTTCATCTTTAAGTGTTTACGGTATATTACTTGCTGGATGGTCAAGTAATTCAAAATACCCATTTTTAGGGGCATTAAGGTCTGCAGCACAAATGATTTCATATGAAGTTTCTATTGGATTTGTTATATTAAACGTTGCAATTTGTACTGGGTCGTTCAATTTAAGTAATATTGTTCTATCACAAAAAAATACATGGTATATTTTACCTTTTTTTCCTATGTTTATTATTTTTTGTATTTCTATGCTAGCTGAAACAAACCGACATCCATTTGATTTACCTGAAGCTGAAGCTGAACTTGTTTCAGGGTATAACGTAGAATACTCTGCTATGACCTTCGCTTTATTTTTTTTGGGAGAATACGCAAATATGTTGTTAATGAGTTCTTTTGTTTCTATATTATTTCTAGGTGGATGGCTTCCGTTAATTGATATTTTTCCTTTAAACATATTACCTGGTAGTTTTTGGTTTAGTTTAAAAATTATATTAGGGGTTATTTTTTTTATCGTAACTAGAGCCACATTACCTAGATATCGATATGATCAATTAATGCATATTGGTTGGAAATGTTTTTTACCTTTTTCAATAGGTTATTTACTATTTACTGTAGGTTTATTGATTAGTTTTAACTGGCTTCCAAACTAAAATTTGAATACAGAATTTGTATTACAATAATAATTTCAAAGAAAAGTATTAAACCAAAATAAATAATCAATTGACTAAAAATATCAGGAGGAGTAACAATTGTTGCTATTAATAAAAAAAAGAAATATAAAACTTTTTTGAATTGTTTTATCAAACATTTATTATCACTATAATAATTTAAAATCAAAATGATAAAAACAAAAATTGTAAATTGTAAATTGCATGCATTATACATTTCGATAAAAAAATTTAAATATTCTGAAATTTTAGCTTCAAATTTAATATTTATTTGTTGTTTACTTAAGTTATCTTGAAAACTTAAAAAAAAGTTCCAAATCATTGGGGCTAAATAACAATAGTAAAGCATCGTTGCAATAAGCCAAAAAGTCCCAATTACTTTAAAAAAAAATTTTAATAAATTATATTCGTGAACATACAAACCTGGTGATAAAAAAGAAAAGAAATGATAAAAAATATAAAAAAGGGTAATTTGTTTACTTATAAAAACTGCTAATTCGATGTAAACCGAAAATAATTCAGTTACATTAGTAAAAATGAAATTATTAAACATTATAGTTGGTTTTCCTGTTGTCGGTTTCAGTAATTCAAAAAGAAGTATTTCTTTATACAAATATGTAATTAAAAAAATACTTATCCAACATAAAATTATTAAAAAAAATCTATTTTGTAATTCTTTAACATACTTCATTTTGTTAAACAAGGGAAATAGTTCAGTTGGTAGAATAGTGGTTTCCAAAACCAAAGGTCAGGGGTTCAAGTCCCTTTTTTCCTGTTATTTGTAATAAAAATTTTATATAAATTAATAGCTTTTTTTTTTAAACTTTCAAAATCTCCGAAAATGAAAAAACCTAAAAAAATAACTATCAATATTTGACTTAGACTTATGTTTCGCATAAAAATTAAAGTATAAAGACACTGAAAAGCTTATAGTTCAGTGGTAGAACGTACCGCTCATAACGGTTTTGTCGTAGGTTCGAATCCTGCTAAGCTTATCTTTCAAAATAAATTCTAATTATATGGAGATTTCAATTAAAAAATATAAATATCTTAAAATTAAAAAATATTTTAAAAATTCTAATTTTTTTCTGATTTATAATGGAGTAAATATAAAAAATTTCATTGAAATGGATCAAAAACTTAAAAAGTTAGATTTAGAATATTATAAAGTATACAATAAATTAACAAAGAAAGTTTTAAAAAACTCAATTTTCAAGAATTATCATGCATTAACAAATAGTTTGATAATAATAGTAAAACTAAAATCACGAACTACAAATTTAACACTAAATGACTTTGTAAATTTAGACAACTCTTTAAATTTGTTAGCAATAAAAATGAATAATAAGATATACACAATTTTTAAGACTAATTCATCACTTCAATTAAATTATAAAAACGATAATTTACTTTTACTTAAAGTTTTAAAGTCTCAATTAAAATTGCCTTATAAAATTACACAAAAAGTTTCGAAATAATGCGATTCGAACGCATGACTTCCTGTTCCCAAAACAGGCACGCTACCAGACTGCGTTATATTTCGAAAAAATTGAAGGAAGTAGGATTCGAACCTACGGTGGGAATACCCAACAGATTTACAATCTGCCACTTTAAACCGCTCAGTCATTCCTCCATTTTTAAAAAGTTACTTAAGAAAAAGATACTCGTCGTCTTTTTTTTCGTTTTAATTTTTTGGGTCGACACCCGTTATGAGGTTTATTATTAAAAACACGTACAAAAGCAACTTTTAAATGCTTTTTTAATAAGGAAAGAACAATAGATGTGTAAAATTTCGTAAAATTTTTTAAATGAAGGGCAATACACGACTTTTTTTTAAATTGTTTTTTATTTAATAAGGCTCGTAAAAGCTTAATTAAAACAGCCGGTTTTTTTGTCTTCTGTTTACCACTTAAGCCTAAAGATCCAGCTGATAAAAAAAATTGTACTTTGCCTTTAATATCAGTTACGTAAATACTACTATTTGTGTTAGATAACGAAACTCCTACTATGTATTTTATGGGAGTTTCAAATACTTGATTTTTCTTTAAAACTAAACTTAAACTTTTAGTTTTTTTATTTTGTTTTAATATATTCAAAAATTTGATTTTATCAACTAATTGTTTTCTTAAAAAATTCAGCTGTTTTATATTCAAAACTGAATCATTAAAAAATGCTTTGGTTTTATTGATATGTAATAAAAACATATATTATTCATAAAAAATACTTTTAATTAAATAGATGAGACTTCAAATAGTTAAACCCACAACATCATCACAACGAACTTTAATAAGAATAAAAAATAAAAATTTAAACAAAACACCACTGTTAAAAAAACAAATAAAAGGCCAAAAAAATTCAGCAGGAAAGAATAACTCTGGTAAAACAACAGTTTACCATAAAGGAGGAGGTCATAAACAAAAATATAGAATTATTGATTTTTACCGAAAAAATAACTCTACAGCTGTAGTAACTAGTATTGAATACGATCCAAATCGAACTGCACACATTGCTTCGATATACGATTTTGTTCAAAAAAAATATTCATATATAATTGCTCCTGAAAAATTATCTGTTGGAGATATTGTAAAATCAGGATCAAACGCAGAACCAAAACTTGGACATTCTCTTAGTATTGCAAAAATTCCTGTAGGAAGTTTAATATATAACGTGTCACCAAAATTAAAAAAGCCAGGTCAAATTAGTAGATCCGCTGGTACATTTTCTTATCTTATTGAAAAAACTCCTAAATACGGGAGAATTAAAGTTAGTTCTGGAGAACAAAGAATTGTTTCGATAAATTGTCAAGCTTCGATAGGCACAGTATCTAATGAATTACATTTTTTAACAAATCTAGGAAAAGCAGGTCGAGCTAGATGGTTAAACAAACGGCCAACTGTTCGAGGTGTTGCAATGAATCCTATTGACCACCCACACGGTGGTGGTGAAGGACGTAAATCTGGTAAAAATCTAACTCCTTGGGGAAAACCTAACTTTCGAGGTTCAACAAGTAAATCTAGAAATATGGCAATTATAGTTAAAAGAAAACATGGCAAGAGCTAAATGGAAAGGACCTTGCGTAGACCCTACGCTATTAAATGACAGCAATAACTTTAATTTTAAAAGTGAAATTCAAACTACATCTAGAAATTCTGAAATTCTCCCAAATTTTGTAGATAAAACTTTCAAAATTCACACGGGAAATTCATACACTACTCTCCTTGTAAATGAAGAAATGATTGGACACAAATTTGGTGAATTTGCTTTCACTAGAAAACGATTCGTATTTAAAAAGAAAAATAAATAAATTATGGGACAAAAAAATAATGCAAACACATTAAGATTAAATATAAATAATAACGAATGGAAATCTAAGTATATTACTCAAACATATGAAGAATCTTCATTACTTGTCTTCAAATACCTACAAATTAAAACTTATTTAAAACAATTTTTAATTCGTAATGGTTTAATGCTTCATGATTACAAATTTCATATAAACAACAATTCGATTTATCTACATATTTCGTATTTTGTTGGATTAAAATCTCTTTTTTTTATTAATCAAAATACTACTAATCAAAAAATAAAATTACATAAAACAAGAGACATAAATAATCGAAAAACAAAAAAAAGTATAATTAGTTCATTAAAACAAAGTAGTTTTTCAAAAACAACAAAGTATCATAAACGAAATTCAATATTAAAAAAGTATAAAACAAATCTTTTACAGAAAAACTATCAAAATGTAACTAATTTACAAAAAAATAATTTTATAGAACAATTAACTGAAAGTTTAAATTTATTTTTAGGAAAAAAATATAATATATATATTACATTTCAAAACTTAAATTCGCATTTAATAGTAAATTTAAAAGCTAATGAACAAAAAATTTGGAAGAAAAACTTGTTATTGCTTAAAAGATATACTAAAAATAAATTTTTTAAAGAAACAATTAATGTTTTATTATTAGTAACAAAATGTAAAAATTCTGCTCAATTATTGTCAGATTTTATCGCTAAACAATTTACAAGTTTAACCAGACAATCGTATTTTCTAATTTTTTTTAAACGTTCTCTCAATATTTTTGTAAATTCAACGTTTTCTAAAATAACAGGAATTAAAATAATAATAAACGGTCGTTTTAACGGGGCACCACGAGCGAGAAATAATGTAATAACTGTCGGAAGTGTTCCAACACAAACTCTTAATGTTAATATAAATTATGCTCAATCTACTGCATATTCATCAAATGGAACATTTGGTATTAAAGTATGGATTGGTGAAAAATTTTAACATAAAAATATATGTTTTTACAACCAAAAAAATCTAAATATAAAAAAGTAAAAAAAGGAAGATTAAAAAGATACACTTACAAATCAGATAAACTTAGTTTTGGAACAATTGGTTTAAAAAGTCTAGAATCAGGTCTAATTTCTGCGAGACAAATAGAATCTGCAAGACAAGCTATAGTAAGAAAAATTAAAAGGAAAGGTAAATTATGGATAAAAATTTTTCCCGATTTACCTATAACGAAAAAACCGACGGAAGTTCGAATGGGTAAAGGAAAAGGAGCCGTGTCTCATTGGGCTGCAAGAATCAAAGGTGGTACTATAATTTTTGAACTATGTGGTGTTACCGATAAAATCGCAATAAATGCATTTAAAACGGGTAGTGCTAAATTACCTGTTAAAACTAAAGTTTTCAATTAACAATTCTTGTATAAAGACGAATTAAATATTTGGTAAAGTTTTTAAAAACAAAACCAGCTGCTTCAAACTATTCGAACAATTAAATATCAAAAATATATTATTATGTTATTACAAGCAGCAAGATGTGTAGGAGCAGGTCTATCTACAATTGGTTTAGCAGGAGCAGG
>JAVCKV010090094.1:0-20899 GCA_032274145.1 Herpochondria borealis | reverse complement strand
AGGATGTTACGAAAGTGAGAATGTACGTAGGCCCAGCTATTTTATATGGATTTAATTTGACCACATTGGTCATTATGGTTGTAACTTCTATGCTGGCGGTAAGTCCTGAATTAACACTTTATGCTTTAGCACCAATGCCAATACTTTCTATCTCCATTTACTTTGTAAGTAATTTGATCAACAAAAAAAGTATGCTCATCCAAGAGCAATTGGCTACATTAAATAGTTCTGCTCAAGAAGCCTATTCAGGAATGCGGGTCGTCAAATCTTACGTGCAAGAAAAACAAATGGGAAACTTCTTTTTAGGGCAGAGTCAAATATATATGGACAAGTCCTTAGATCTTGCCAAAACCAATGCTTTCTTTTTTCCATTAATGGTTCTATTAATTGGAGCAAGTAATATTTTGACGGTGTATATTGGAGGAATTATGGTTGTCAATGGAACGATAACTCCAGGTAATATTGCAGAATTTGTAATCTATGTGAATATGTTGACTTGGCCAGTTACCGCTGTAGGTTGGGTGACTTCTATTATTCAACAAGCTGCAGCTTCCCAAAAAAGAATTAATGGATTTCTTGATATTGAACCTGATGTAAAAAATCCAGTTGCAAAAGGTGCTCCTCAAAAATTAAGCGGAGATATTGAATTTAAGGAGGTCTCTTTTACTTATCCTGATTCTGGAATTGTAGCACTAGAGAATGTTTCTTTTCATTTGAAAGCAGGAGAGAAAATGGCGATTATCGGAAAAACGGGTTCTGGAAAAACGACTATTGCTGACCTCTTGGTAAGAATGTATGATGTAACTGGTGGGGAAATTTTGATAGATGGAAATCCGATAGATAAAATAGACTTGGCAAATCTTAGAGAGCGATTGGGTTATGTTCCACAGGATGTTTTCCTTTTTTCAGATACCATCGCTGGAAATATAACTTTTGGAAATAGAGGAGCTTCCCAAGAGGAAGTTGAACAGTATGCTAAGTATGCTGCGGTATATGATGACATTGCATCTTTACCCGAAAAATTCAAGACCATGGTAGGCGAAAGAGGGGTTACACTTTCTGGTGGACAGAAGCAAAGAGTATCTATTGCACGTGCATTTATCAAGAATCCAGACATCGTTATTCTCGATGATTGCCTCTCTGCGGTAGACACAAATACCGAACAACAGATACTCGGATACCTAAATGGAGCCATTTCTGACCGTACTAGTATCATAATTACCCATAGAATATATGGTCTTTTGGACTTTGATAAAATAATTGTTTTGGAAAATGGCAGAATAACAGAAGAGGGTACGCATCAACAACTCATTGATAATCAGGGGTTTTACGCTGAAATGTATGAAAAACAACTTGAAGAAGGTGACAAATAAATGCCAATATCTTTTTTGTTTTAAAAGCAAATAATTACATTTGTAAGGAATAAATTTTCGAAAACTATTTTTGTTAATCAAACTAACAACAACGTGGATAACGAAAACCAACGAAAGTTCGAGAGTGTGTTTTCCAAGAAAGTAAGGGCTGGTAAGCGAAGAACCTACTTTTTTGATGTGCGCAGAACGAAAGGTGATGATTTCTATTTGACTTTAACCGAAAGCACAAAGCGCTTTAACGGTGACGGTTACGAAAGACACAAAATTTTCCTTTACAAAGAAGACTTTAACCGTTTTCAAGCAGGATTAAATGAGGCCATCGATTATGTTAAGCATGAGCTGATGCCTGATTACGATTATGAAGAATTTGATCGCAGACAAGCAGAGTGGGAAGAAAAACGCGCAGCAATGGATGCGGGCACTTATGTAGAGCCATCAGATGATGATTCAACAGTCGAAAGTACTACTACTGAAACTACCGAGGAGGTAGAAGAAGTAGAAACTACTGAGACAGAAATTGAATCAGAAGATGATATCACTTGGTAAGAAATGTGATTTGATTTTAAATAGGTTATTTGAAAAGCACTTCAACAGGAGTGCTTTTTCTTTTGGTAATAAACGAAAGGATAAAATAATGTGTTTTGAAAAGGGAACGCTGCGCTAAAGATTTACGCACCTTAAAACATAAAAGGAATCATTCGGTATGAATGATTCCTTTTTTTGATAGACACTAAGTTAACGAACCGCCGCTGAGCAACCACAAGGAATTTCCTCTACATATTTTAGATCACCGTTATTGGATAATCATTAATAGTTAATCATTTATCATTAAATTTTCACTACTCGCCTCACCGCACTTCCTTCTTTTGTTTTTATAAAAATAAAATAAACACCACCCGCTAGTTTTTCCAAATCCAATTCCATTTGATGTTCTCCTTCACGATTTTTCTCAAAATCAAAATTTTGTAACAATACACCTTCGGTATTATGAAGTCGAATAGAAACAGAACTTGAATTTTCCAAAGTATAATTCAACTGAATTTTATCTTTCGTAACTGTTGGGATGACCTCTACTTGTATTTCATTTTCCGAAGGAGAAAAAACACTCGTAGGTTCGGTCAAAACATTCAAGACTTCATTCGTAACGACAGGATCATTATAATCAAAATAAATAGACGCTTGATTAGTTATCTCAGTTCCGAAAGGTTGATTGGGTTTTCGATCAATATCAAAACTTAGCCAACCATTACTTCCAGGTTCATTCGTCGCACTATCTACTAACATTATATTCTCAAATCTAAAGATCAAAACATTATCATCCTCAAACTGTACTTGCATATCATGACTTGAAGTAAAACCTCGAATCGTCGTTACATCCAAATCTTGAGCATCTAAAGTATCTCGAACCTCTACCGTAAAAGCTGTATCATTTCCTACATTCTGAAAACGAATCGCATATTCCATCGTAGTATCATCTTCGTAGATCGCTCCTCCCCATTGATTTTCTCCAACAAAATTTCTTTTATCATTTGGATCAAAAGATCCTGTAACTAGTAACTCCCACGCCAAGCAATTATTTGCAGGATTCGAATCATTGGCAATAGGATTTACTTTTGCCTCCGAAAATAAAACATCCCCAACTTCAACAGAAAGAGAAACGGGCATAAACCACATGATCTTATAACATTCTCCCGGTGGAATATCTGTCAAGTTCCAAGTAAAAGTTCCCGTTGTCGCATCGTAAGTATAATTGGCTGCATAAATATTATTGTACGCAGGAATCACAACAGGCCAAGGAGATTGATCTGAAAAAGATGGATCATGCGTAAAAGTAACAATGGCATCTGAAGTGTTTTCTCCATAATTACAAACTTGCACACAATTAAATTGATTTAATCCGGGGCGCGCATTTCCGCTAAATTTTGTAATACATAAATCTGCATTTTGTCGAAGTACATAAAAATGATTAGTATCTGAAATTGCTCCACTTGTATTAAGTGTTACCGCATAAGTTCCCGGTGTAGGGCATTGAAGTTCCACTTCTGAACTTCCGATATATTCAACAGTATAACTTCCATCTTCTACAATAAATTCATAATATCCAGTAGAATCTGTCAAAGTAAAAATCCCTAAAGGTTCTAATCCTACCATCACACATTCAATCCCTTCCATACTCGCATCATACGTGCAAGTATTGTTAGGATCATTAACCACATAACCGCTGATGACTACCTTACATGAAATATCTTCATCTACAAAGAGATTTTCATGACGACTACAATTGTTATCTTGATCGGTAACCGTTACCGAATACCAGCCTTGAGCCAAGTTAGAAACGGTAGCACCTTGATCGCCTGTACTCCATGAAGTAATGGTATTAGATAAAGCAGTTGTGGCAGTCGCTGTTCCATCTTGTTGGTCACAGCTCGCCAAAGTAGTCGCCACATCAATTGCAAATCCATCATTGACGACAACCAATGTATCATAATCTTGACAACCATTATCTTCATTAGTGATCCCTAATAAATAAATTCCTTCCATTCCCTCCATGAGAACAATACTAGAATCCATAGAAAGAAAGTTATTTTCTCCTTCCCAAATGTAAGAAGCGTTAGCATTGGGATCATCTAGTATCGCACCTATCTCTGCCGTAAAAGCAATACTACAATTCAAAGAAAGAGTATCAGGAAGAGTAGACACTAAAAGATCAATATCAGCTGTAACGGTATAATTCTCAACTGCTGAACAACCATTAAAATCAGTTACTGTTACTTCATAAATACCTGCAGCTAATACAGAAATAGTTGTTCCTGCATCACCAGTATTCCATAGATATACACCTGCAGCACTATTGGCATCAAGTGTAACTATTGTTGAAGTACAAGTGATGACTCCTCCCCCACTTGCGCTAATCGTAACGGTCGGTGAAACTGGATTACTCACTATTACTGTAGCTGAGGTCGTACATCCATTATTACTATCTGTAAGCAATAATTCATAAGTTCCAGCACCATCTACAATAGGGTTTTGAATATCTGAAGGAGTCATAAAACTACCATCTGTAGTTGTCCATTCAAATGTAAAATTAGTGTTTTGTAAAAGTATTGTTGCATCAAGAGTAGTTGGTGTTCCATCACAACTTAACGTTAGCTCAGGGGTAACCGTAATGATTTCATCAATATCATAAATCACAATTTCATCTGTACCAATACAATTATTTGCAACATCTTCAATAGTAAGCAAATAAGTTCCAGGAGCACTAATTGTAGCATTAGCCGTACTTCCACCTGCTATGATAGTCCCATCACCTGTAGTCCATTCAAAAACAAAATCAGATCCCATAGGAGCATTCATTGCACTCAATATCATTTCCGAAGCAGTACAATCGAAATAGGTATCCTCCTCCAAAGTAAATCCAAATGCTCCTGTTGTAGTTTGAGTGACGATTCCTTGATCTAGACTAAAACAACCATTTGACAAATTCAAAACCTCTAATACATAAGTTCCTGCATGATCTACAACTGGATTCAAAGTAGCCACATCTGATACAAAATTTCCATCAATAGTCGACCAACTGTAAGCAATATCAGCTCCAACACTTGAAGCCGAACCGTCTAATATAACAAAAGGATTACTACAATCAATAATCATATCGGGCCCTGCATCTGCTATGGGAATATTCGTATCTTCAACAACTATGACAGAAGATTCTGTCACACATCCATTAGCAATATTGGTAACTAGCAAAACATATTCACCTGCAAACGTAACGATAACAGTAAGATCAGTTGAAATCACATTTCCAGATAAAGAAATCCACTCATAAACAATATCATTACCTACACTTGAACCCGACCCATCTAAAATTACAGATTGATTTGTACAATCAAGCGTACTTCCTACGTTTGCAATTGCAATTGGGATATTAAAATCCTCATTAACTATAACGGAAGCCGTTGCAGTACATCCATTAATAATATTGGTAACCGTCAAGCTATAAATTCCGGGAGTACACACGGTGATAATTTCAGAAGTCTGCCCATCCGACCATGAATAAGTAAAGGGACCTCCTATTCCATCGGGGTCTAATGTAACACAATTCGAGTTACAATTTAATGGTTGAGGAGTGTTGATGATTACACTAGGAGCTTCTATATCCTGCACAATAGTAATTGAACTTGAAGCAGTACAGCCGACCGAATTTGTTACTGTTACGGTATAAGTACCTGGAATATTAACATCAATATTTTGGTTGATTTGATTGTTTGACCAGATATAGGAATCAAAACCTGTAGAGGCTGATAGAATAACTGAAGCATCCAAACAGGTTATTACTTGACTAGAAGAAGATATATCAGGAATATCTAACACAACAAAAATAACAGGAGTTCCTTGAGCTACTGAAAGTTCTGGATCACTTAAATTAACATTACCTGTTCCATCATCTTCACCTGCAATAGCTGATAAAAAATAAGTCTGGTTTGGATTCATTTGTAGCGTCATAAAAAATTCAACATTGATCTCCCTCTGGTCAGAGACTACATTTCCTAAAGAAGTACCGCTTCCATCATGTATGATAAATCGGAGGAGATCACCTGCATCTAATGTAGCATCACCATTATGTAAAGATATTGTTGCATCGCCTTCACAGACTACTTGTTGATTTTGATCCATCGTTCCCGCGTTGGATGCGAGGGTTGTATTTTCTGTTTTTGCAAAAAGAAAAAATGGAATTGCTAATAGAATAATTAGTGTTGATAATAATTTTTTCATGTGTCTTTATGATTGGTTTTAATACGATCGCAGTAACTGTCGGAGTTTAGTTCGATAGTTACTGCGATTGTGGAATACATTACAATGTAACAATTTTATTGTGTACCTTTTATTATTAATAAACCATCTTACTTTTTCAACATTCGTTCCAGCCTATTTCCTTGATTTTTTTATACAAATAAAAATGGTACAACTCTTTTCATAGTGGAGGGCTTAGCGTTTTAAAAAAGACTGCTAGAATGATGACCGTTTAAATATATATTTCGTTGCCTACATATGTAAAGTATTTGACAAATGAAAAAACTGAATCGTAACCTAAGGCTAGCGATTCAGTTTGAACTAATTTATTAACTAAAATGGATCGGATAATTTTTATAAAAATTCTATTTGGTATTTCCCTTTTCAATTTCCAGCTCAGGAAACTGTTTTGAAACTTCCAATAGATCATTATTTTTTATGTTTAAGTATTTTTCAAAAAAAGCAACTACTACTTCAGCAGTAATCTCTGTGGCCTTTTTTGGCTTTATATTTCCAGCTTCATTTAGAAGCGATAAATTAATCATCAAAGGAATATCCATAAAACTGGAATGTCCTGACTCTTTAATTTTAGCTTTATAAAAATCAGAAGAATGAATATTATCATAAACAATTTTATTAAAATCAGGATGTTCTTCCGGCCAATCTGACGACAAGTGTAAAAAAGGTTTTGATATAAAAGTGTCCACCATATTCCCCCATTGCGCTCCATCAATATTTACTCCTGCTTTAATTTTCGGATTGTCTAAAAGAGATTGCGCTGCGGCAGCTCCTCCTTGCGAATGTCCAAACACTCCTATCTTTGAAACATCTAAATGATTGGATAAAAAAGTAGAGACCTCCCATTTCGGTATTTCGTCAACTACCCTATCAATGTCTTTCGCCCAACGACTATTAACTTCAGCTGCGAAATAATTTTTCAACGTACTTTCAATCGCTTCTTTTTTCTCTTTTTTATTCGTGGCTTTATTAAAATTTTCCATGGTGCTCCAAATCAATTTTGCCATCTCTTCATTATTATGCTTTCTATCATATTCCAATGCATATGGTTTTATCTCATCTGAAGGGAATACTGATCCAACACTTTCATACGTGTGATTTATATTTAAAACAATATATCCACGGCTTACAATTTCTTCAATGATTGCATAATATCCATTGGCTTGAGAATAGTAACCATGGGAAAAAATAAGAACTGGAAATCTTCCTTCGGCTACTGAAGCATCTGCATAAGTATGTGTCTCCACTTTTCCTAAATAATTAAATGCGTTTTCGGGAAGGCTATATTTTATTGCAAATCCTTTTTTATCTCCTTCATTTAAATAGACTTCTTTACGCTCGTTTTCAACATTTGCAGGATACCAGACTTTTATATTCAGTTCTCTTTTATCTCCTTTTTCTTCCGTGATATATTCTTCGTCATCAGTAAGCAAGTGAAGATATTGTGAACCAACTTTATAATTACCAGTTGGAACAGGTAAATCAAAAATAGGTAACACATTGGATATAAAACCTCCGACTCCAAGCATTAGAAATAAAAAAATTCCACTCCCTATTTTTTGAAACCAATTGCCTTTGAAGTATTTATAATTTTTCAACAAACATACTAAGAGAATAATATGGATAAAATAAATAGGAATCATTTGCCATCTAAATCCATCTAATACTCCATGTAAAACCAATACTCCAATAATTAGTATTAGTAAAATATTTTTGTTCGTATTCATTTTATTTATTGAAAAATAAAAAGGTAGAATGGCACCTAATAACAATAATGTGATCTCTAAAAAACTCATATAAAAACTTGATTTTAAGCGTACTATAATTTGATGTAATTTTAGTACTTTTTGGTGTATGAGTTATTAAGTTCATAGACATGATTATTTTCGAGAAAATTAATCACAATTATGGCGATAAGTAATTTTGCATATTTTCCTAGTCAATTCTTCTAAGAAATCCATCACTTCTGTATTATCATATTCATAAATGATTTTCACCTTTCCTGATTTCAAAGAAATTTTTAAACCATCAATATCTTTTCCATCAATCATATTCCATTTTTTCACACGATCAGTTGAAGAAGAAGAATCACCTAATTCTTTAATAATCAACGCTTCAATCTGTTCAGTTAATTTCTCACTAAAATGAGAAGTGTACCGATAATTATTATTGACTTGAGTCTTGATGTATCCATTTGAACCATGATCGCCATGGTAATCTCCACTAATACTTATTTTGACATTTTCCACATCCTTATCAATAGAAATAATCGAAGCAGATTCAGAATTGATTTCAACAGATGCCATATGCTGAGCATTAGATTGAAATCCTAACAATGTAATTGCAAATACAAAAATTAATGTGGTGATATTTGATTTTAAATTTTTCATAGTCAATAGTTTTTTAAAATTATTTAATGATTTATACTTTATTGAAGTTCAACGGCTGTGCCAACTTTCACAAGTAATTGATAATCAACGCGTTACATATTTAGTTCGCTTTTTTTAAATATAGAAGGTGTTCGTTTTCGAACATCATCTGTCCGTAAATGGAATAAAATGAATGACAATACAAAAGGTCTTTAAAAATTTGACCTCCTTTTCTATTCCTATTTATCCATAGCAATTAAAGGCCTCAACCATTCATTGGTAAGCTTTTCTAAAAAATAAAACCTTGTATTGGGAACTCTAAAAATAAAATATCATCACTTTAAAAATTGCCTATTAATTACTTTTTGGTATGACGCTTGGAACATGATGATAAATTGTTTGGGTAGTTATTGATAATCGCAAATTAGATATTATACTAGGAATACCATTCTTTTCCTAAAACGTTACATATTTAGGAAAAAAGATTTTACTATCTTCTTTTCATTAGACTTTTTACTCTTTGAAAAGGGTATAGATTATCAATAGTTTCATCTATGCCATCTTGCTCTTTTTCCTCTACAATCGAAGTGAACCATTTGGCGAGAAAAGAAATCATTAGATTTTTTGTAAGTGCCCACTCCTCCTTTATTTCCAATTATTTTTTTGTCTAAAATTCGATACACAATATTAACATCTTGTTCATCAGATTTTCCATCATCATTTACATCTAAAATAATGAGATCGATCGCTTGCCCTTTTTTGTGCTTACTTTTGGAAGCAGCGCCCGACATTTTTGTTAAAATATAATTATCTAATCTCCATCGCCTTCCGCTGATGACAAAAAAATTAGGTTTGTAATTTTGTTGTTTTATTTCTGATCTTAAAGCTTCATAAAATATTTTCACTTCTTTATCTACTCCAATTAAAGAACAAGCATACACCCAAGCCAGGCATAGAAATAGGAATGTAAAAATCAATATTCTTTTCATTTTGAATTTAATTTTTATCTTCTTCATTTTGATCTGCATATATTCTATCAAATGCTTTTCGAGTCATTGTAGATAATTCGTTTCGTTCACAGTTCCACATCGAAACGGTTTCTTTTCCAATAACAATGTGAGATTTCCAACCTGCATATTTTGAATATAACATCAATGTACAAATATCAGTTGAGGTGATTAAATCCCCTGTCGTATCATTATGAGTATGAATTGAAGATATTACTTCCATGTCTTCTTGTCCATATTCAATTGGAATTATATTGTTATGTAGCACCTTCTTATCCACTAGATTATCTTCTTTATCAAAAGTCAATAAATAATCATTTCCTAAAACGACTACTCCATTAATCTTTGGCCCCGTCAAAACATAAACTTTTTTAGAGTCTCCCTCAACCAAAGGAATCAGATTAAGATTGGTATTTTCATAAGATATAAACATGGAATCTGTTTCTATTTCTTGATATGCTTTTTGTCTAATCGTATGTAGTGAAAGCTCTCTTTCACTTAACTTTCTTAATTCAGTATCTACTGCTGCGGTATTCACATTAAAAGTAGAATCGAATGAAATAGTGATGACTGCATTTGGAATTTCTTCTTGATCAAAAAATATACATTTCGTTCGATCTTTTTCAACGTAGGAAAAATAGCCACTTGCTTTGGTATGCAATTCTTCATGGTTATCTCTAAAAATATCTGTCCCATACCACGATGCCATTTCAGATTTATACATCTTGACACCTTCATCAAATATGGCTTGTTCTTCTTCTGTTTTTTGAGAAAAAAGGATGGTGGAACAAAATAAAATCAATAGTAAAATATTAATAGTTTTCATAATTTATTTATTTTATTAATGAAATTTCAGCAAAGCATTTAGAGAAAATCCTGAATGAATAATCCTAAATCTTGAATTGAATTGTAATGTTAGTAAAAATAATAAAATACTTTAAAAGCGAAGTTGTCTAATAATAATTTTATACATACATTTGTAACCATTGTATAAGGTTAAACAATTAGGTTATTTATGAGTGATTTTTTGTCGTTAGCGGAAGTTTCTAAGCTTATTGGTAAAAGTAAGGAAACTCTAAGAAGGTGGGATCGAAATGGTAAATTGAAAGCAGTCCGAGAACCGATTAGTAATTATCGAGTTTATAAAAAGAAAGATGTAGAAGCATTGTTTGGAGACTTCATGGGAAAAGAAGAAACGGTTGCAGAAGTTTCTAATTTCGTAAAACCTAGGAAAAACTATTCTGTTTTAGAACTATTTGCAGGTGCGGGAGGATTAGGACTTGGTTTGGAAAAAGCAGGTTTAAAATGTGTCGCACTCAATGAAATGGATAAATGGGCTTGTCAAACTCTTCGCCTTAATCGCCCAAAATGGAATGTCTTGGAAGGTGATATTAAGTCTTTTGATTTTTCAGAATACCATAATAAAGTAGATGTGGTGACGGGTGGTTTTCCTTGTCAAGCTTTTAGCTATGCTGGGAAGAAACTTGGTTTGAATGATGCACGAGGGACTTTGTTTTATGAGTTTGCAAGAGTGGTAAAAGAGGTGCAACCACCTATTTGTATTGGAGAAAATGTACGAGGATTATTAAGTCATGAAAAGGGTAAAACCTTGGAGGGGATGAAATCAATCCTTGATGAAATTGGTTATCGAGTGGTTCCACAACAAGTGTTAAAAGCAATTTATTATAATGTTCCTCAAAAAAGAGAACGGTTATTTTTAGTAGGTGTTCGAAAAGATATTGACATTGATTATGAATATCCACTCCCCTCTCGTAAAGTTTATACGCTAAAGGATGCTTTGAAAAAAGGAGAATTATTCTCTACAAAAGTACCTAAATCTGAAGGTGCTAAATATCCTCAATATAAAAAAGACGTACTTGATCTAGTCCCTCCAAAAGGTTATTGGAGAAATTTACCGCTCGATATTCAAAAGGAATATATGGGTGGAAGTTTTCATTTAGGTGGTGGAAAAACGGGAATGGCTCGAAGGATTGGTTGGGATGAACCTTGTTTGACGTTGACTTGTAGTCCTGCGCAAAAACAAACGGAACGTTGTCATCCTGATGAAACTCGTCCGTTTACCGTTAGAGAATATGCTCGTATTCAGACGTTTCCTGATGAATGGGAATTTGCTGGTTCTTCTGCTCAACAGTATAAACAAATTGGAAATGCGGTGCCTGTGAATTTGGGAAAAGAAGTGGGATATTCTATTGTGAAGTTTTTGAATAAGTATTATTATCAATAGTATTTCGATACCGCTTTAAAGTAAAACGACTTTTCAAGTCGTCGCGTTATAGAACAAAAAAATACATGTCTCAAATATCTCAAAAAAATAATTTTTTCTATAACGCAACGACTTGAAAAGTCGTTTTACTTTAAAGCCGTAATTTACAAATCTTTAAATCCTGTATAATACCCATAATTCTCCAAAGTAATTTCATCCAAAATACTTCGTTGCGTCAAATTCGTCATTTGATTTATTTCAAAAACTACAGAATTCTGAGTTTGTTTTTTATCTAAATTAACACTTTCTAAATAATCGTCTAACGCCTGAGGCAATGCTTTGTATAATTGAAAAAACGCATCCTCCTCCCCTGTTAACAAAGCATAAAATTGATCGCCTGAAATTTTATATACCCGACTATGACTATATTCTTTTCCATTAATTTCTCCAAACCATTTTTCATTAAAACTATTTTTAGCTAAAATTTGAACCCAATATGATTTGGCTTGTTTGTAGGTGTCTGCGTATTTTGCCAGTTTTTGAAAAAGGCTTTCTGCGGAGCTACTATTCATGGTATTGTGCTTATTTTTTATATCTGCGAATAGGGTGTTATCTGTTGCTTTAATATCGAATCCACTTAGATTTCCCATTTCAAAACCTTCGATCCCACCCAGTATTTCTTCATGAAATGTTCCGATAGAATTGTTGATGGACTTGTCAATTTGTCGTAGAATTTCGCCTTCAATAATTTGTTCCTCACTTAAGTCATTGAACTTTGCATCAAATGTTAATTTGATGGTATCGACTTTATTTTTATAAAACTTCTTTTTACTAATATCTTTTTTAGCCTTCAAATAGGATTGATGAAGGTTGGAAATACAGGTTAGGAAATGTTCGTCAGAAATGAAATTGACGTATTTGTTTTGCATTGCTGTTTTTTGGTAAAAGTAGGAAAAATAATTTATTCGATGTGAACGTATCGAACGCGTCAAATAAAATAAAAAAAGCCACTCCAAAATCTTTCGATCCGAAGTGGCTTTACAATTTCATATTGTTTTTTCCCAAAAATAAAATTCCCTTTTTTTCTTGGAATCAAATATGATGACTAAACTCCCATATTCTTTAACAATCAAAAATTCAATCAAAATCTAAATCAAAATCTAAATCAAAAATGATTTGGAGTTTTTGATTTTGACTTCCAATTTGATTTTCATTATTATCTGTGTATTTGTACATATCCACTTTCTTCGATTGTTTTCCCTTGACCATTTTCATATTGGAAAACATAGAAGTAAGTTCCATCTGGAAGGTCTTTACCATTCCATGTACCACCCCAAGTATTTAAGTACCCTTGTTCGAAGTACACTTCATTACCCCAACGGTTAAAGATATTCAACTCATTATTCGGGAAGTTTTCTACTCCTTCAATAAAGAAGACATCATTGACACCATCTTGATTTGGAGAGAATCCGGTGTAGATGACTAATTCATCACAGAGTACAAAAATCGAAACTGTTGTCGTATCACATCCAAATGTATTACACAATACATATGTAAATTCATCAGGAATTGCGGTATCGCAATAATCCGTATTTGGAATGTAAGTAACTGTTCCATCAGGGTTCATAGTTGCAGAACCAAAGTTTGGTGGATTCAATAAATACAGCGTATCGAACGTTCCATTGATACTATCATTCGCATAAACCTCAATGACAACCGTCGTATTAGTTCCTATCGTAACTGAATCAGGTCTTGCATCAGGTAAAGTATCTATATTAATTACTGGTTGCTCTAATACGGTAACATATAAATAGGTAGTATCACACATTCCCTGATCATCACAAAGGACGATACAAGAACTATCTTGTCCTACTTCTACTCCTTCATATTGCACACACCAGGTACCATCAACTTGGCTAAAGATTACATATTCGCCTGACGAATCTTCACAGTCATTTTCGTAGCTCACAATATTGCCTAACAACTCATCTGTAGGAATACACATCGTGTCTATTGTATTGACAAAAACCGTATCATATAAATTATCTGGACCAATACAAGACACCATCACCATTACAGTATCCGAACAACCTGTATTGTCATTTGTAAAGACCACTTCATTCATTCCTGGGTCAAGGTAAAGTTCAGTAGCTTTAGGTTCTAAATTAGCATTCACTTCTATGATTGCAGTTGCTCCAGTATTCACCTGAGTGATTAACATGTTACCGAAACTATTCTGAGTATTACCTCCTGATGCAATAAATGTTATTGGATTATATTCCCACGTACTCATCACATCCCAAACATTCATCGAATCTATAAGCTCAGGAATAGTCATAAATGTTGTTGAATACACTTTTCCATTTAAAGTCCAGCTATCCAATTTATATGGTCCAAACTCTCCATAACCTGGCGTCACAAAGAAGTGATAAGAAACAATACTATCAAAATTACAACCTCCAAATAAGTCATAATACAATTCTCCATTCGCCATAATCGTGTAGTCAAGAATTTCTTCTAACACTATATCTACACAAAAATCTCCTTGGTCTCCACAGTTATTGGTATAGATCGTAACTGAGTCCTCAGCAATTAATTCTTCATTACAAGGAGGTGGCAAACAGGAGATCAATACATCAATCGTATCCGCACAACCCGAAGCATTTTCAGTACAAATGATCTGGTAATTCCCTACACCTAACTGAATCTGTGTATTATTATTTTCACATACTTCATAGAGTCCGTTATAGTTATTTCCATTTTGAGAAATGGTATAATTTGATAAATTATCAAATGGTACTTCAATACAGATATTGAATAAACTATCACAATTATCCGTAGAAAGCAGGATTGATTCTACACCTACAAAGTCAGCACAATCAGGAATTACATTGATGATAATGATGGTCGTATCACACACTCCATTCATATCACAAACCACTACACAAGTTGTATCCATTCCGATAAAGTCTGTATCTGGAATATAAGTCATACAAGAGTCTAATGAGTTAATTATCATCGTTCCGTTAGCAGGGTCAGCACATGGAAGTGTTGCTCCAAACTGTCCTGGCAATTCTGAAAGATCAACACAAATACTATCCAAATTGGTATTTTCTAAAGTTGTGAAATAAAGTGTATCAGGAGTTAAACAGTTTGTTTCACCACCAATAATTACTTCATATTCTGTAGCACAATCACCTCCATCAGTAGCAGTTACCGTATAAGTTCCTGCTGCTAAATCTACTCGACTATCTCCTACAAAAGTATCATTCCATGTGTAGATGTAAGTGCTAGGAGTCAATGTTACTTGACCATTCGCTTCATTACAATCTGCATCAGTTACTGTCATATCTACTACCAATCCATCTATCTGTTGTACTTCAACTGTATGTATAATAAAGCATGTTGGATTATTAATATCAGTTATTGTTACGGTGTAATCATTTGCAATAAGATCAGTTATTGTATTAGTAGTTCCACCTGTTGACCATGAGAAGGTGTAGTTACTAATCACATCTTGCATCGTAACTGTGATTGATCCATTTGCTAAACTACAGTTCTCTTCTTCTACTTCAATCAAGGCAATTTGAGGATCAGTACAATCACAATTATCAGGAACTACAACTATCAATTCTGCAGTACATCCGAGTGCATCTGTAACCGTCAAGTTATATGGTCCAGCTGCAAGATCAATTAAATCTTGTGGATCATCTGTTCCATCAATATGTGCCCAATCAAATGTATATTCAGGTGTTCCGTTTGAAATATTATTTATCGTAATTGATCCTAAATCATCACAGGTTACTGGAGTGATTACTGGTGTGATTACAATCGGATCTGGTTCCACTACTTCGAAACATTTAGAGGTAATGAAACATCCATTTGCATCCGTAATATTTAAGCAATAAATACCTGGAGCTAATTCTCCATTAGTTTTCTCTTCACCTGTGATAGAATCAATTAAGATCAATTCAGCAGGGTGATAGAAGAATGGGGAGTAGTTCGCAAAGAAATTAATTTCACCATCATCTGACCCTACACAAGTTGTAGACACTACTGAGTCTTGGAACATAATCGTCGCTTCACCTGGTGTAACTTGGATGATGTTAAATGCTGTTTCGTCAACACATCCCGTTTCATTATCTGTAACAGTTACAGAATATGAACCTACTGCTAAATCTGTTCTTGTTCCTTCTGTTGCATTATCATTCCAAATGAAAGTATAATTTCCACTTCCATTTTCGATATTGATCGTTGCAGATCCAGTTGTTCCACCGTCGCATCCTGCTTGAACTACATCTGCAATTGCTTCCATGTTATTCAGACTATCTACCATTACATTAATGATAGTAGAACATCCTAAACTATCTGAAACGGTTACATCATAAGATCCTGCTGCAAGGTTTTCATTAGAAAATCCGAATACACCATTCCCCCAATTGTAAGTCAAATTAGCTGGTTCAAAAATCACTTCTCCATTCGAACCTGAACAAGATGCTGGTTGATTAGAAATCACACTTGCGATTGGTTCTACAACATTGTTCCCAACTGTAAATGTAGTATCCAATACACAGGTCGTATCTAATTTATTTTGGATAATCAATTGATAAGATCCAGATGATAAGTCCGTAGCTGAAGTTATCGTTCCTACATTTGGAGTCCAGATGAAGTTATAATCATCTGCATTTCCAATTACTCCAATCTCAATTGAACCTTCACCATTGTCACAAGTCTCATCTGTAATGATTGCTGCGATTTGTGGTAAAATACATTCGAACGTATCGCAAGTGTTTGTGATAACAAGGTCAGTTAAGATTGTCTCACAACCATTTACATCTGTAGCAGTTACGCTATAACTACTTTCTGTTAAATTACTTGCCGTTGCAGTAGTATCTCCATTTGACCAAACGAAATCTAAAGTATCAGGTGATAATACAATCATTCCTAATCCTAGGTCACAACTATCTGGTGTGATAGAAACTACTTGAGCGATAACTGGCGCAACTTCAATTATTGTAAATGAAGTTTCTAACAAACAACCTGCATTTCCAATTTCTGTGATCGTCACGTCGTAAATACCTGCTGCTAAATCATTCGCACTCATCAAGGTATCTACTCCGTTAGACCATGTAAAATTGTAGTTGGTATTGCCGCCGACCATTTCAATAATGATGGAGCCATTGTTTTCAGCACAAGTCGCATTGTTAATCTGCGTCATTAAAATCTGTGGGGTTACACAGGTATCGCAATTATTCTCTATTAAAATATTTTCTAAAATAAATTCACAACCATTTGCATCTGTAGCAGTCACGCTATAGTTGGTTGCTGTTAAACTATCTATTGTCGCTGTGCTATCTCCATTTGACCAAACAAAGTCTAATGTGTCAGGTGATAACACTATACTTCCAATTCCTAAATCACAACTATCTGGTGTAGTTGAAATTACCGTTACAATTATTGGTGCAATTGCAGTAATTGTAAATGATGTTTCTAAATTACAACTTGTATCTCCAATTTCTGAAATAGTTACTTCGTAAATACCTGCTGCTAAATCTATAATCGCATTCGTATCAATGATTCCATTTGACCATACAAATTCGTAGTTGCTATTTCCTCCAATCATTTCGATGGAGATAGATCCGTTGTCGTCAGCACAAGTCGCGTTTGTAATTTGCGAAGCTAAAATTTCTGGAACTACGCAAGTATCACAACTGTTCTCTATTAAAATATTTTCTAAAATAAACTCACAACCATTCGCATCGGTAGCAGTCACGCTATAATTGATTGCTGTTAAACTATCTATTGTAGCTGTGGTATCTCCATTTGACCATACATAGTCTAATGTGTCAGGTGATAACACTATACTTCCAATTCCTGAATCACAACTGTCTGGTGTTATTGAAACTACTGTTACGATTGTTGGTGCAATTGCTGTAATTGTAAATGATATTTCTAAATTACAACTTGTATCTCCAATTTCAGAAATAGTTACTTCGTAAATGCCTGCTGCTAAATCTATAATCGCATTCGTATCAATTATTCCATTTGACCATACAAATTCGTAGTTGCTATTTCCTCCAATCATTTCGATTGAGATTGATCCATTTTCTTCAGCACAAGTTGCATTTGTGATTTGTGTGGTTAAAATTTCTGGTACTACACAAGTATCGCAATTATTCTCTATTAAAATATTTTCCAAAATAAACTCACAACCATTCGCATCGGTAGCAGTCACGCTGTAGTTGCCTGCTGTTAAACTATCTGCCGTCGCTGTGCTATCTCCATTTGACCATACAAAGTCTAAACTATCAGGTGATAACACTATACTTCCAATTCCTAAATCACAACTATCTGGTGTTGTTGAAATAACTGTTACTATCGCAGGTGGAATTGAATTAATTGTAAATGATGTTTCTAAGTAACAAGCTGTATCTCCTATTTCAGAAATAGTCACTTCGTAAACTCCTGCCGCTAAATTATTTACGAAACTAGAATCGTTCATATTTGACCAAACAAAATCGTAGTTATTGTTTCCTCCAATCATTTCAATGTTGATCGAACCGTTGTCTTCGTTACAAGTTGCATTGATAATTTGTGTAGTTAAAATTTCTGGAACCACGCAAGTATCGCATTCTTCGTAAGTAATTGTTGGAGATAAAATCAACTCACATCCATTCGCATCTGTAACAGTTACGCTCACATTTTGCGCAGCTAAATCTACTGCACTTGAAGAGTCAGAAATATTTGGTAACCAGTTATAAGTATAAACTCCAGTACCTCCCGTTATTGTTAAATCAATCATTCCTAAAGTATCACATACTTGTGGAGTGATATCAATATTTGCTTGTAATTCACTTGGTTGAGCTACCTCAAAACATGCTTGAGTAATGAAACAACCATTTGCATCGGTGATTTCGATACAGTAATTCCCTACAGCTAATTCCCCATTTGTTCCACCAATAAGTGTAACTGTTGCAGGTTGAGCAAATGTTGATCCGTAGTTAATACTGAATTCAACTTCTCCATTTGCATCTTCATAACAATCAACATACACAACTGAATCTACTAAAGTAATAGTTGCATCTCCTGGCTCAGTTGTAATCAATGTTGCAGAAGTTACTGCCTCACATCCCGTTACAAAATCAGTCACCGTCACTTCATAAGTACCTTCTAAGATTCCAGCTACTACATTTGTAGTACTGTCATTTGACCAATCATAAATATACTCACCGCTTCCGCCCGATACATTTAATGTAATCGTACCTGTTGGATCAGCACAACCTGGATGGATAACATCTGCTGTCACCACTAAGTTATTGACACTATCAATTGTTACTGTTATCGTGTCAGAACATCCTGTTGTGACATCAGTTGCAGTTACGGTATAAGTTCCTAATTCTAGATTATTTCTTACTGCTCCACCACCGCCATCACTCCAAATATAAGTCAATGAGTCAGGTGATAAAATAGCTGAACCATCCGGCGCATTACAATTAGCTTCACTTGAAGCAACTATAGATACAATAGGACTTGGAATACTTTCAATTGTAAACGAAGTATCAATTTGACAATCCGCAACTCCAGGAACTGAGATCGTTACTGGATAAGTTCCAGCAGGTAAATCAGTTTGACTATTCATATTGCCTGAAAGTGTTGCCCAATCAAATGTATAATTTGCTCCACCAACCATGATGATTATCATTCCTCCATTCGCTTCATCACAAGTTGCAGGTATAATATTTACACTTTGTATAACTGGTAATTCACAAGGCTCACAATCCAAGTCTATTGTTATATTTTCAAGTACTCCTGCACAACCGTTGGCGTCTGTTACTGTCACGCTATAAGTTCCTGCCGTTACACTTGAACTATCCGCTACGTTAGTTGACCATTCATAAGTATAAGGTGCAGAGCCATTCGTAACTGTAATATCTATCGCTCCAAGATCATCACAAGTTTGATCTACTGTATTAGCATTTACAATAAGTCCATCATTGATTGCTACTGTTGTAGTCATTTCAGCATAGCAAGTTGGTGTTGTAATTTGAACGGTATAACTTCCACCATTTGCAGCCGTTACATCATCAATCGTTGGGTTTTGTTCCGTAGAAATTACGTTTCCATTTTGATCCAACCATACATATGACTCGCCACCTGTTGCATTCAACTGTAAAGTTTCGCCTGGACAAAGTGGGCCATTATTGGTAGCCGATCCATTAATTGCCAATCCTTGATCTACAGTCAATGATGTTTGTAACAAACAACCTCCGCCTAAGTCAATCTGAACACTTATCGTGATTGCTCCTGATTGAGTTGCTGTATAAACTGGATTTGCTAAAGATGGATCATCAAATGTTCCACTAGAAGCAGTCCAAGAATAAGAGTAACTTGGATCATTCGGTTCTATACCAAACGTCATTTGACCACCTTCACAAATAAATGCATTATTGGGTACAATGACCAAACTTAAGTTTTCAGAAACGGTAATCGTTTGCTGAGCTTGACTTGAGTTTCCACAATCATCAGTCGCTGTCCATTGACGGAATAAAGTATATCCACATGCATCTTGTACTTGGAATTCTGAAAATTCAATATCTACATTGAAATCACAATTATCTGTTGCAAAAATATTTGAAGGTTCATTTGGTACGGTTTGACCTGCGCCTAAATCAACTGTAATATCATTTGGTATCCCAATCAAAACTGGGTTTTCAAAATCCCCTACTTGAATAGAATATGAACCTGAAGTTGTATTTCCACAAGCATCAGTTGCTGTCCATTCTCTAACTACTGTATAATTTTGAGGACACGCTCCCTCAATAATTGTTTCATTATAAGTCACCGTAACATTTGCATCACAGTTATCTGTAGCAGTAATGTTAGGTGGGTTTGGTAAACTTGTCGCTTCGTTACAAGAGATTGAAATATCAGCTGGCATTGCATCTAAAACTGGAGGAGTATTATCTCCAACAGTAATCTGTTGTGTAACTGAAGTTTGGTTACCGCAGTTATCTGTAACAATCCATTCACGGGTTACATCAAATGCCCCTTCACAACTTCCAACTTCTATATTCTCAGAAAAATTAACAGTCAAATTATCATCACAATCATCAGAAA
>JAVCKV010089983.1:0-13238 GCA_032274145.1 Herpochondria borealis | reverse complement strand
GAACAACTGGAAGCCCAGGAGCCTGAGGAGAGCGAATTCGACGACCAGGCCTGAGCCAGGGCCAGTTCTAGCTGAACAACTGCAGCTGCAGCGGATCGGCCTCGCGCAGGGGCTGCAGACGCAAGCCCGCCCCCAGCAGGCGCACCCGTCCGCTCCCAACCGCGAGGTGGCGCGACAGCTCGGCAAAACGCGGCGGCGCGACTACTGTCCCATATACCGACCGCACCCCATGTGCCGGACCTCGTGCAGGCGCGTCGCCGGGCGGCCCGTCTGCGTGGCGCGCTCCTCGTCGCCCGGCGCGCGCTCGATCTCTCGCTCGACCAGCTGCGCGCCGCGACCGACGGCAGTCCTCTCGGCCCTCACCCAAAGTCGCACAACAAGCCCGTCCAGGGGGCCGCGCAACGCGTCAGTACGAGTGACGTGCAGTCCGACACGTTGAGCGCCTTCCAAATCCTGTTCAACACGCTGTCCCCCCATTTGGGCCCTCCCACCGCGCTCTTCCCCGTGTGCGCGGCGATCGCGCTGACCGTGCGCGCAGAGGGCGCGCGGCAACGCGCGAATTGTTCATCCGCAAAGATTCGCGCTTACATCCGCGAGACGGTCACCCGGACGCTTGTGCCGGAGTTGAGGCGCGTTTTGGACGACGCATCGCTGGGCACGCTTGTCGCGGCTGCCGTCGCGACGGATGACCGCGCGAAACAGGCGGGACGGTTTCTTGCAAGTCCGTTTGACACGCCCGCCTTTCAACAACTTGTCCCGGACTACGCGCAGGTTGAGGCGAGCCTCGCCGCTTTGTTGAAAGAGAGGATGCCACCACAGGACGTCGCGAAAGAAGTGACCACACGGAGTCCCGGGAGGCAGAAGGCGGATAGGGGGTTGGTGGTCTCGGCGTTTGCGGCAGCGCTGCACTTTGACGCGGAGCGACAGCGAGCGAGTGCGAGGGCGCAGCAACTTTCCCTCGCGATTTCGGAAGCGAGTACCATGTTCCAGAGGCTGTCGCAAGGCGGGGATGCGTCGAACCGAGCCGGTTTGAGCGAGCTGAGAAAGGCGCTGGGGTCGGCGAGTCTCGGGATCAACCGATACAAAGCTGTGGTCCGGGCGATTGACTCGTCGCTCGCGGGGCATGCCGCCGTGCCGGCGGATGCGAAGTTGCTCGCTGATACCATTCAGCTGTTCGATCGGGTTGTCAACCTATCCAAGTTTACCACGCTGTCGTTGGACGAGTATGAGAATGACGCGAGCATCGGGGACTTTCCCGGCGCACTGCTTCTTCATGTTAGAGACAAGCATCGTCTGCACGTCGATATGTGGATACCTGGGCCGCGGAAGCAAGGAGGGCATGAGCGAGTTCATCCTGCTTCTCACACACTCGCTGCGGCCGCCGCGGATATCCAAACTGGAGGGAACGGTACAATCTCTCAAGCTCCACAAGCAGCGCCACGCCAGTCGTACGTGCAGCAACTGCAGTCCCAACGACCGCCGGCACACCCGGACGTCCCACAAAACTCTCAAGTGATGCAGGAGCAACATCAAGACACATTAGATCCTGTTCAGCCGCAGTTACAGGGGATCGGGACTGCGAGCGAGAAGAGCATCCCTGTTATCAGCTTGTCCTCCTCTTCCCCCGCGCCTAGCGTACAAGGACGCAGTCGAAGTTCAAGTCGGTCGGCACGCCGCACACGCCGCGCTACACGAGCTTCGCCTGTACAAGACGCAGCCATTTTCAATTTGGATACAGAAAGCGAGCAGGGAAAGGAGACGTTATCCGGGCCTGCGTACGCGTCAGCGAATGAGGCTCGTAACCCGAGTCCTAGTCCTGATACTCGGCTCACCGCAAGTTCTGACGCCAGCTTGAAAAGCAGCTCTGATCCCAGTTCCGGGAGTAACATGGACATTTCTACGAGCGGGTCTCCAGAAACTCCGGAAGAAGGTCGGTTCCTTGTACAAATGCTACAGTCGCCGCCGATGGAGCAAGTGTGCGTGCCTGAACTGTCGAAGAAACCACAGAAGCGCGCAGTGCGGCAGCCGGTACCGCAAGTAACACCTCCACTCACTCCAGATATGGAAGGGATTGATATTCCCCTTGTACCGCAGTTGCCTGGTTCTGATCATGCAATAAGCCAACACATTTTGGAGGGGCAGCCTGGGATGCAGGGTTTCTTGCCACAGGAACAAGAGGAGCCCCAAGCGCTTGTAGCAGGGTTTGAAATAGGACAAGATCAAGGAAGGAACGATGGGCGGGAGCAATCGCTGTTGGATAAGGCGGGAGCGGTTCTCGACTTTCTTGCACTGCAGGACGAGAAATCGCCAGCGGAGATGAATCCTATTGATGAAACTGAGATAGCCTCAGCCGCGCCGATCGACTCGTTGGGGGCGCTTTCGATTACCGCATTATCGGTAGCACCGTCTTCACAGCCAGATCCAACGTCACAGTCAGCTGACATGGATCGGCCTCCGACGCCAAAAGTGCAGATGATAGATGGCTTCCCCGAGCCGAAAGGGTTTAGTACCCCTGTGGTAGATCAAGCCGGAAGGTATGACTTCGGGGATCACAACTTCAACGCTGGTCTCAGTGATCCCAAACCATTCGCACTATTTTCCGGCGACGGTGATATAGGGAGCGGTTTAGCTGTATCGCAGAAAGAATCTAGTAACACAGTACCCGACCTGACAGGTGCACAAACCAACGCCAATGGTGCAGAACAATCGCGGGACAACGATCAAAGCCACAGCGACGGAGAACCAGGACCAGATGACCATGCGTATTCGGCAGAAGCATTTCTTTCCAACATGTTCGGGGCCTAGCCATATGCCTGTAAAACCACAAACTACAAATAAATAAAATAAATAAAATAAATAAAATAAATAAAATAAATAAAATAAATAAAATAAATAAAATAAATAAAATAAATAAAATAAATAAAATATATAAAATAAATAAATATAATCTTGTATTTTGCTGCGGTTGTCATGGAGGAGAGAGGGAACAGAATGCTTTAGATTTCGGAATGAGGCTGTTGATGTGTCAAAGTAATGAATCATAATCTGTGATTTTCGAGCAAAGAACTGTTATTTTATTTCGTAGGCCAGAATTTGACATCACTTTTCTCGCACTCTTTGATTGTATGTCGTCAATCCGAGTGGAACTGATCACATTGCTGCAGAACCGTCTGACAGAGTCGATACAAGAGAAGCAGCAACAGCTGAGTTTGACAGTACACATTCTACAACCTTCGGGCCAGAACGCCCGAGAGGCAATGAAGCGGTCATTTTCACGGCTGCTACGGGGACCTTGGAACTTGGACGAACAATGCTACCGCCATTTCTTCCATCACCTCTTCCAGAATAGCTGCCAAAAAGGGCTGTTAGGGTACAAGATTCACCTCACATCGCTGCTGTTGCCATTTTAGTCCCACCAAAAAGTCTAAGGCAGCTGAAACCTTTCCGATGAATCAGTACGGAGCAAAAATTTCACAAGCGGGCTACCTGCAATTTCGAAAGCGTTGAGGATAAACGATAGGACCGCTCACTGCTGCCTTGCAACGAAATGACTATCACGATGCTGTATCCTTTTTTCTTATACAATGCTGTACTTCTACTTCTATGTATCCTACAGTTCTGAACCATAAGGGTGCGGGTATCCGATCAGTTCAGTACGCCGAAATATGTAGTAGAAATGCAGTAGGATAACAAATCTCCATCCCAACAATATAAATAGTAGACATGCCTCCAGATTGTCACACTCTTCCTTATCCAAATCCATTCCAAAGTTTCTCTCCGACTCTCTTCTTTCATTCGAGCTTCATGCTCTCCACCATGACCCATACCACAACCGCACTCTTTCTTGTCTCCATCGATGCTCCTGATCCTGATTGTGTCACATCTTTTAAGTTCTAACAGGCTTTTAGCGGGAGTTGGGAACTTTTCAGCTTCTTTATTGTCACAACTACTTTGTAATAGACTTTAAAAATCATCCTTCTATACTCTGAAGTTTTTGGCCTGGAAAGTAATGAACCTGATGATATGTAATGGTTTTTAGAACGATAGGGCATGCACATCACGATTGTTTTCGCTATACCTGCGCACCCCCTAAAATATAATTAACATTGAGAATTAAGGGACCTAAACGTGCCTGTAGGAATACCTGATTATCAAGCGGACGTCACGAATGTTGTCGAGCAACCTTTTCTGTGCAAACTCAGATTTCTTCTTCTGAATGGCATCCTCAGCCCCAGGAATGGATAAAGCCCACGTCGAATCCACTCCGCAGTTGGCAACCAGCTTCTTCATTTTTGTACAAATTTTCGACAGAACAAGATGCTGATTTCCAACTGTTTATACAAAATCATAATATTGTTATGTACATATTAAGTGCACAGTTCGTGTATAATAAGTTACGTACTTGTTTTAATAGAATGTAAATGAAAATGACAAACCCACATGTACGAATATCGTACAGGAAGATACATCCGCAGGCCGTCATCTCTTTTGCCGCTGTCGTCGCTGCTGAGTCAACAGAGAGGTCAGCAGTGCTGACCTCACGAACCATATCGAATGTTTTGCATTATATCCCACCATGCAGGCCTCGTGCCTTCGCGACAACGCGGGCCACTTACCTCTTCATCTCTGCCTTTTGTTACGGCTCTGTGGCTATTTGAAGAAGTCTAAAAAGACTGACACTTTCTGCTACATGAAGGAGCCTTCAACGGTCTTTCCGCCGTTGACATACTATTTTGCGAGCAACCGTTACTGTGTCCCACATCGGAGATTGCAAGTCGTTTAGGAAAACGCACCAGGCTAAGCCACTACGTCTTCGCACCTGCTGCGCACCGCGTAAGGCGGGCATTGCTTGCTCACGGGGCCTCCGGGAACGTCACCATCACCATCCACTCGCCCTTGCGGAATTTGCCGTTCTGTACCCCGACCGGCAGTCCCCCGCGCTCCGACATCTTTCCAAGCGCCTCAATACCCTTCCCATGAAGACTGCTCACGTAGGTAGCATCCACCCACGCTTCATACTCCGCACACCCACTCTCCTCGAAGCACTCCTCAACAACCTTGTCAGAAACTCTCACTCTGAGCTCGCCCACGCCGTGGAGCAGCTCCGGCACATCGTGTCCGGATCCACGCGAGCCAAACGCCTTGCCGTGGGCGTCATATACAACGACTGCGATAGCAGACGACAGGTCCACATTGTAAAGACGGAAGTACGCAATCTGCCCCTTCGCCAGCGAGAACCAGTCCGGATGGCCGAGCAACGAAGAGTTGGCCACCTTCACTCCGTCCACGAACGCGACTGCGTTGTCGTCGCCAGTGAACACGACGTTGCTCGACCCATGTCCGGCGCCTCCATTACCACCAGACTCTGAATCGGGCGCGGGCAGTGTCGGCGTCTGCTCAGATTCCTGCGGCGGCGGCGGCGGCGGCGGCGGCGGGGGGGTCCGCTTGGGCGGCACAGGGTATGTCACCTTCGCCATCCAGTCGCCATTCTTCGAATGCCCGTCGTTCAGGCCGACAGGCAATCCACCGCGCTTCTCAAGCTTCTGGAACGACTCCGAGTTCTCCACAAGGCTGCCCACAAACTTCGCATCCACCCATCCAGAGTACCCCTCGCATCCGCGCTTGTTGAAGCACTTCTCGACCACCTTTGGAGACACGCTCACAGCCAGTTCCGTCACGCCGTCCGGCAAAGCGGTAACATTCGATCCGCTTCCGCGCGTGCCGTAGACGAGGCCCCCACGGCCGTACATGACGATCGACAGCGCAGACGACAGATCCACGTTGTACATGTACAAGTAGGCCGTTTCACCGGGAGAAAGAGAGAACCACGCCGGGTGTGCAAGGAACGATGAGTTGGCCATCACTTGTCCGTCGACGAACGCAACGGCGTTATCGTCACCTGTGAACACGACGTTGTTTCGTCCGTTGCCATCGCCCCAGCCTGGCGCAAGCGCGGAGTTCGGGATCGGGCGAGGCATCTGAGTCGGTGCAGTGGGCGCGGTGGGCCAAGGCACGGTGTGCTCAGGGTATGTGATTTTCGCCATCCAGTCACCCTCGCGGAAATTTCCGCTTTGGATCCCGACGGGGAGGCCCCCGCGATTCCAAAGTTTCGAGATTGACTTGAGACCCTTTCCGTGCAGGCTGCTCACGAACGCAGACTCGGTCCAGCCTTCATAATTCGCACAGCCGCCCTGGTCGAAGCACTGATCCACGACCTTGTTCGACACACCGACCTCCAGCTCGATCACGCCAAGCGGCAGCGCAGGTAGATCGTCTCCCGAGCCGCGCGAGCCGTAGATCGCGCCGTGCTTGCCGTAGATCACGACGGCGAGCGCAGAAGAAAGGTCCACGTTGCGCAGATGGAAGTACGCTGTCTGACTAGGCGCAAGAGTGAACCAAGACGGCTCGCCAAGGAAGCTCGACTTGCCCACGATCTGTCCGTCTACAAAGGCGACGGCCGTGTCGTCGCCCGTGAAGACAACGTTGTACGGTCCGTCGTCCCCAGGCGGGACCCACGGCCCCTTGCCCGGCGCAGGGTTGGGATTGGGCGCCGGAATGGGCTTGGCCATGGGTACCGGTTTCTGCCCATGTGGGTCTCTGTGTGCGGGCGGGGGTAGCGGCGCAACCGGGTTCTGCGGTGGGTACGGAGGCAAAGCCGTCATTCCCGGCGGGGGTTGAGAGTAAGGGAGCACGTCCTTGACAGGATTGATGATCTTGACCATGTAGTCGAGCTCTCCTACATGACCGTCCTTGAATCCGACGGGCAAGCCACCAAGCTTGCGCAGATGGTCCAGCACATCTTCTTGGTTCGGCGGCAGATTACCGAGGCTCGAGACGTAGATCGCGTCGGACCAGGCGTCGAAGTGGGGGCATCCCTGCACGGTGAAGCATGATTCTTCCACGTGTGTTGACACGCTGACAGCCAACGTCGTCACACCTGACAGATTTGGGACTTCCTTCCCACTGCCGCGCGAGCCGTACGTCTTACCGTCCCCACCATCGATCGAGATGGAAATCGCCGTGGAGAGATCGACGTTGTGCACGCGGAAGAACACGATGTCGCCCGGGTATACAGTGAAGCTTGCTGGCGCGACGAGGTGGTCAGACTTGCCCATGACTATGCCGTGGCGGTATGCTACCGCACGGTCGTCGGCCGTGAAGGTCAAGTTCGACCTCAGGGTATGTCTGGTTGCCGGTGGAGGAAGTCCTCCTTGTGGGCCGGGAGGCAGGTACGGCGAAATCCCTCCTTGTGGCGGTGGCACGAACGGACCGGATGATCCGGGCTTAATCGGGTTGGTGACCATGACCATGTAGTCGAGCCCACCCATGTGCCCGTCCTGGATGCCGACGGGCAGACCGCCATGCTTCCGCATCGTGTCCAACACCGGGATCTGCCCGGGTGGTAGACTGCCCAGACTCGCGATGTACACGGCGTCGTACCAGCCGGAATAATCTGGACAGCCTGCCGGGAAGAAGCAGCTATGATGCACCGTCTTGGAAACCTTGACGGTGAGATCGCCCACGCCGTCAGGCAGCGCCGGAACACCGGATCCCGTACCATGTGAACCGTACACCTCGCCATCCGCGCCCATGAGCACGATCGCGACCGCTGACGACAGATCGACGTTGTGCACACGGAAGTACACGGCCTGGCCCGGGTATAGGAAGAAGCTTTCTGGAGAGTCCAACACTGTCGACTCGGCGAGGGGGACCCCGTTGATGTACGCGACAGCAGAGTCGTCAGCAGTGAAAGTCACGATCGGTAGTCGCACCGGCTTCAGATCCAGCCCTGGCGGCGAGACAAGTGTGACCGGGTTCTTGATCCTCACCATGTAGTCGGTCGCGCCAAAGTGTCCATCCTGAATGCCGACAGGCAGCCCACCGAGCTGGCGCACCTCGTCGAGCACAGGGATCTGGTCGTCTGGCAGTCCGCCAAGACTGGAGACGTAGACAGCGTCCGACCACCCGTCGTAACTGGCACACCCGACGTTTGTGAAGCAGCTTTTCTTCACCGTCTTCGACACGTCCACTTGGAGCGGCGTCACCCGAGTCGGCTGCGCCGGCACGTCTGCGCCCGTTCCGAGCGAGCCGTACACAGAGCCGTCGATGCCGTACACAGCGATCGAGACCGCGGACGAAAGATCAACGTTGTGCACAAGAAAGTAAACAGTCTCCCCCGCACCGAGCGCAAAGTTCGCCGTCGCTTCCAGGTGGTTCGAGTGGGCGACCGGCGCGCCGTGCACATAGGCCGTCGCGTTGTCGTCCGCCGTGAATATCACAGACGCAATGAACGGCCGTTGCGTCGGGTATGTCGGGCCGGACGTCGGATACGTCAGGACCGGCGTAGCTGGCTCTTGATGCGGTTTCGGCGGTTGCTTAGGCTCCTGCCCGGGAGGGTGATGGGAATGCGGATGATAGTCGCGGTTGTGACGTGGATGCGGCTCGGGCTTCGATTCCTGCGTCGGAGCCGGTGAAGGCGTCGGAACCGACGACACAGGCTGGGGTACTGGTGCTTGACCAGAGGAGCCGGTGCCAGTATCGCGCGGGCTCGCGGCGTGGCCGTGGGGGTTGGTGACCTTCACCATGTAGTCGAACGAGCCTTGATTCCCATCCTTAGGTCCGACGGGGAGTCCGCCCATGGCGGCGAGCTGATCGAGCGATGGAACCTCTCCGTCGGGCAGATCGCCAAGCGCCGAGACATAGACCGCCTCGAACCAGCCGTCAAATTCTGGACACCCGCCCTCGTTGAAGCACGCGTCCACAATCGTCCATGCCACGCTCACAGGCAGGGGCGCGACGCTGTCCGGCAGACTCTTGGCCGCGGCATCAGAGCCTGTGCCGCGCGACCCGTAAGTCGTCCCATCCGGCGTCGCAAGCACGAAGGCGACCGCGGTTGAAAGGTCCACGTTGTGCACATAGAAGTACGCGGTCTGACCTGGTCCGAGCTGGATGACGGACGGATCGCCAAGAAGCGTCGCATTCGCAACCGCCACCCCGTCGACGAACGCAACAGCCTCATCGTCCGCCGTGAACGACAGCGCGGCAAACAACGACAGATCCGGTTTCGGGGGATGCGGAATGTGCGGCACGAGCGGGAACGGCGGGACTGGCAGCGCGGGCGGAGCATCCTCAACCGGGTTGTGGACAAGGATCATATAATCCCACCTGTCAATATCGCCGTCCTGCACGCCGACAGGCAGCGCGCCGGCCAGATCACGCAGCTCATCGAACGCCGGCGTCGTCCCAACGGGCAGCCCGCCAAGCGAGTCGACGTAAACCGCATCAAACCAGCTGGAATCACCCGCACAACCCACAGGCGCGAAACACGACTCGACCACGTCCCACGACATGAGCACCCCCAATTCTCCAACATCTACGGGCAGGGACGGCGCGGTTGCCCCGGCCCCACGCGACGCATACGTCGTCCCGTCTGCCCCGGAGATGACCACGCTCACCGCGGATGACAGCGCGACGTTGTGCACGCGCATGTACACGGACTGGCCGGCGACGAGCGTGAGCGACTGCGGCCCGCTCTCCAGATCCGCGCGCGCAACCTCGACACCGTCGATGTACGCGACAGCCTCGTCGTCCGCCGCAAACGTCAGCGTCGTCATGGGTCGCGGGGACGGCACGGGCACCACTCCGCTCCCGCCACCGCCACCGTGCACGCCCGGGACAATGACGCGCAGCATGTAGTCCCTTGCGGCTAGATCGCCCGTCTGCACCCCGACGGGGAGCCCGCCGAGCGCGGCGAGCGCGTCAAGCGCGGCGATCTGTCCGGCCGGCAAATCGCCGAGGCTGGCAACGTAGACAGCGGGGAACCACGCCGAGAACCCGGGGCACCCGCCGGGCAGGAAGCACGAGTCCGGCGTCTCCCAGGCCGCAGCGACGTCGAGATCGCCCACGGGAACATCGTCCACGGCCGGTAGATTCGGTCCGTTCGCGCCGCGCGAGCCGTAGAACGTCCCGTTTGGCAACGCGACGACGACGGATAGAGCGGATGACATCGCAACGTTGCGTACGGAGAACAGGATTGTTGAGCCTGGCAGCGCTTTGAAGGTCGCGATGCCCGATTGCAGCGTGGTGCTCGCGACTTGCACGCCGTCTACGAAGGCTGCGGCTGCGTCGTCCGCAGCGAACGTGATGGTTGCTAGACGCGGGTGGGTCGGGAGGGAGCCGGAGCCAGAGCCGGAGCCAGAGCCAGAGCCAGAGCCGGGGTCGGAGGGCCAGCCGCGCAGCGGCATGAGCGGCCCCTCCGGGGTGGCGTCCTCGCGCGGCCAGTACTCCATGTCCTCGTTCGGCGGCAGGAAGGAAGGGTCATGATCGCGAGCGCGCAGCGAGGTCTTGTGAGAAGCGGCGTACGAGCGGGTGCGCGCGACGGGACACGGACACGGGACGGTGGGCGGGTCGAGCGGGCCGACCGCACACAAGCAGGTGGCGGGGCCGTGCGGTAGAGCGTACGACGCGGTTTCGGTGGGGTGCGCGGGGTAGTAGCGGAGACCTTGGGCGAGGGCGCATAGGGCGGAGAGATGCAGTAGCAGGAGTGCCAGCCGGGGCGGCGCCATGGCGGGGCGGGTGCGCGGTTGTGGAGCAGTGCGGGAGGGCTGTGTGTTGGGTTGGTTGGAGATGAGGGGGAGGGAGGAGGAAACGCAGTCGTGGGGAGAGCAGCGGAGATGCCGCTCGGACGACGGACGGGGCGGGCGGGGCAACGCTTTAACGGCCGGGTTGACGTGCGAGCGGTAGGCACGACGCGGTTGAGGCGAATCAATATTTTTTCTTTACTTTTCTTTATTTTTTTGCAGGTCGCATGCATCGGAGATTTTCTAATTGACGGGCGTGATGCATGCCGTCGACAAGGGCTGTGGGTTGTGCCAGGCACTGTATGATACCTCTCGTGCGTGTCCCAGAAAGCGGTTGGAAGTCGTGCAAAAGGGATGCTAGCACCGCCCATAATTGTCTCCGAAGTAAATTGATAAGTATGTGAAAACTCCTTATTTCGTGAGAGACGTGTTCGGGAATATAACGTTGCATTTCGTTTAAAAAGAGGCTTGGCTCTCAGTTGTCGAGCTTTCACAAGATAATAACAGAAGGGATTGGCCCGTCGGCGGCGGACTATCGGCCGCTGTGCGCGCGGCCGATTCTGCTGAGATGGCCGGTTTGCACTGGAAGAGGTGGAGACCAGACAAGCAGGCGCGGGCCACAGAGCGAGCAGTGCGTTGTGCGCGTAACGTGCCCTCGTTGGTTGAGGAATAGAGCATCCCGCACGTGCTGGCTTGTAGGGTACATGACCTGGCATATATCTTTGGCACGTGGCTGCGGAATGCGTACGAGATGGTAGGAATGATTGTGCAGTACACCAATAACCATGGGTTTTCTACGCTGGGGAGAGGGACACGGAAGGAGTAAGAGCATGTCTATTCCTGCTCACGGAGTGTGAGCAATATTTGGTCCAAAACGGCAGAACACAGCCCTCCAGCGCCGGCAAGTACACTGTGTGCATTGGAAACTACGGTAGGTAGTTGAGTCCGTACCCAATCAGACAGACCATCGTGTATACGTATACGACACCTATCGTCGTCTAGCGGCGAGTTGTCATACAGAATTCAATTGGCGCTGCTCGAATTGAAATTCAGTTTGGCAGCTCAAACTGACCCTCAACTTGATCGCTCAAATTGAAAAATAACGTTTCGGCGACCACTAGGCCCACTGTACGTACGGCGGTACGCTTACCCACTACACTATATATGCACATTTTCAGCAAGAACAGACATGTAAACCTTTATCGACGAGCAAAATTTGATCTTGTCAATTGCCTGGAAGGGTGGCGGAGTGAGTCAGGATATGTCAGCATTCAAATTGAGGTTGACATATCCCAACGCTGCCCTAAACACCACAGAACTTCTAATCGAAAGTCTAGGATTCAAGCGCCCCGTAGTAGTTCAGAGTCACCTTTAAAGTACGCCCAGGAACTTTTCCGATGCTGTTCAGCGCACGCTGGAAATGTTCGCGCATACCGACACCCGCGCCCACACTCGCACTAGGCTTAACGCACGCGCTCGCTCCAGAATTCGTGCTCGCACCTGCAACAGCACCCACAACAGAACCCGAAACAGAAAACTTAACTCACGCTGACACGTTGCAGCAAATCAAGGGAGTCTGTTCGAACGTGAAGTTTGTCCAGCAGGTTCTGAAAGTAGGGAGTAGCGTTTACGAAGATGTTACCTAGATGATCTAGATGATCTACAGTAGAGGCAATAAATATTGCTAACGCTAGTTTCGTTAATTCTTTCACATGGTACTCAGAAGGAGAGGTAAGAGGAATGAAAACATGTGCGGAGAGGGTATTTGAACTAACAAATGTATAATTGCCTTCGTCTTTCTCCGGGATACAGACTCCAATAATGCATCAATTGCTGCAATTGCTATTAGGGTACATATCCGCCAAAAAGAAAATCTGAATGGCACAGAGAGAAATAAAAGTGCCGAGTACCGTTGAAGGGATGCAAGAAATAGTAGTAATTCCAAAATAAATGCGGAAAAAAATTCGCAAAGGACATGAAGGAGCTCCTAAGTAAAAAACTCATCAGGCCATCCTGCCGTGTTAGGAGGTTACACCAGGTCGTGAAAATCAAGGACGTAACGTGCAGCTTCTGCGTGTGACGCGTTTACCGCAGAAGGGAGGCGATTGAGGAAGCCGGTGGGCAAAATTGAATCCCCAAAGGGCGGAAGGTTCGCCAGATTGAACCCGACTGGAGCAGGCCAGGGCGCGGAATGCGCGGAAGAAGAGCTGACAGAATCATCCAGAGTCCACTCCACGAGGGGTGAGGACGAGGCTGGCACGACTCGGTCGCGTTACACGCGCTGATGGCGCTCGGTGACACGGAACTCCAAAAAGACGGTGCATTCCTCGTCCTGGATCGAAAATATGTGATGCGGTCTAGTCACGAGTGGGAACAGCTTGTTGGAGCCGTTTCTTTCTGTCCCGCTCGGGGCGGTGAGCACATAGGAAGGTGTAAAAGCCGGGCGCAGTAACTCTTGAAACGGACGTAAGCGGTTGTCAAAGCTACGCTTGTAGCGCTCTTGGGATTTCTGCAATGCCTCATCCCAGGCGTGAAGCGCGTGGCTGAGCCACTCGTTCCAATGGAGTCGGTGTTCACCGGGAGGCGTCGCGACGCGTGCCGGGTCAGGAGCCATACCAGGCGGGCCAGGCGGGTTGCTAAAAAGAAACCGAAGGGAGC
>JAVCKV010089872.1:8405-20903 GCA_032274145.1 Herpochondria borealis | reverse complement strand
ACTTTCTTAAATAGACTCGGCGTACTAGCGCTCAGGCGATCACTATGGAGCCCGCTAATATTGCCATCAATGTCTCGTCTCCTGACTTGCGCGTATTTTCTCGTGAACAGTCAGTCCAACTGAACTGGCTGGTCAGGCCGCTTTTCTGGCGTCCTGACTGATTTGCTTTTTTACACTGGTATAAAACGGGGCCGGCCTGCCGATTCCAAAACCTTGCACCATATCGACACCGATCTCCAGTAGTTCATTAAGTATCTCATCGTTCTCGACAAACTCTGCAATTGTTTCCATACCCAGTACATGCGCCATTTGATTAATAGCAGTGACCATCACCTTGTCTGTGGGATCATCGATAATATCTTTGACAAAACTACCATCTATTTTTAAGTAATCCACAGGAAAGTGCTTGATGTACGCAAATGATGATAAGCCCGATCCGAAATCGTCGAGTGCAAATTTGCACCCTATCTCTTTGGCAGAACGAATAAACAGATCTGCGTTCTTTAGATTACTAATCGCAGCCGTTTCCGTTAATTCGAAACAGATTTTTCGGGGAGAAACGCCGGAGGCTTCCAATTGATCACTGACGTACTCAGCAAGTGCCGGATCAGTAAGAGACTGTCCTGACAGATTTATGGTGATAGAGACTTCAGTACCTGTATCTTGAGTGATCGCGGCCAGAGTCTCCAGTGAGTGCCTGATCACCCATCGGTCTAATTTATTCATCACACCGAAGCGCTCTGCAGCAGGGATAAAAGCACCGGGCTGTATCAGCTCACCTTGTTGATCGAGCATCCGCACGAGCACCTCATAGTGACAATGTTCAAGCTCACCTCCGGCCACCCTTGCGATTGGCTGCGCATAGAGTTCGAACCTGTTTTCTTCTATGGCTTCTTCTATTCCCGACGCCAGCAATAACTCATTATGACGACTGAGCTGCTCGGCATCTGAAGACTGATACAAATGCGCCTGCGCCCGCCCGAGATCTTTGGCCGCATAGCAAGCGATATCAGCACACGATAAAATCGCGGTAACTTCACAGTGCTCTTCACTAATATTAACCAGTCCAATACTAGCGTTGACACTAAATACCCGGGAATCCCATGCAAACAGAAAATCATCCAGCTTTTTATTGATCTGTTCAGCTACGCCGAATATTTGTTCCCGGGTCCCTCGCTTTAACAGTAGCCCGAATTCGTCTCCGCCGAGTCGCGCCAGTGACTCTTCACTCTGCAGGCATTGCTGAATTATACCGGCGACATGAATCAGTAACTGATCCCCTGCATTATGGCCAGCCGTGTCATTAACAATCTTAAAACGATCGAGATCCAGATATCCAACAACCCACCCCTGATGCAGATTTTCAGCATCAGATAGGAGCTCGTCCAGCCTCTTTTCAAAAGCGGTTCTGTTAGGAAGTTTAGTCAGTGCATCATGATGCGCCTGAAACACCAGCCTCTGTTCCAGTTCACGCGCTCTGGTGACATCTATCATGGTGAAAAGGCAGCTACCATCTGGCAGATAATGGTATTCATTGCGATACCACACACCGTTACGGCATACCTCTTCAGGCTCCGATGGTGATCTGAATTCTTCACAGCACAGTGCAATCCACTGCTCTTCATGCCCTACCACATGATCAATCATTCCAGAGTAGGCCATTTGCCGGATCAACGATTCAATTTTATCACCGGCATTCGCCTTGATCCCGAACTCCTCACAAAATTCAGCAAACCGCAGGTTAAAAACTACAACCCTTTCATCGCTGTCTATTAACAGAAATGCACCGGGGTAATAATCTATCGCACGCATAAAGCGAGTGTGTGCCTGCTCAGCATCCAACTCAACTTCTTTGAGTTTACTGATGTCACTGCCAACCCCCCGATAACCTTCAAATTCGCTGTTTTCATTGAAGACGGGTACACCGCTGATACGCCCCCACCGAACCTTGTCTTCTGCCAGTTGGATTCGATAGTCAAAATTTCTGAAAGGCTTTTGAGCGGCAAGATCCTGTAGATGTTCCTGCCACTTCTTGTGCTCTTCTGCATCAGCTGCAATGTGGCTACGCGCTTTACCCACATGATCTTTAACTGTGATGCCGTAGATTTCCTCCAGACGTTTGGAAAACCAGGTAAAACGCAGCTCTTTATCCATCTCCCAGCGCCAGTCTGAAGAAGCATCCGCAAAGTCTGTCAGCTGCTGTCGGGTTAACGCCAGTTCTTCATCAAGCACATGGCGTTCTTTGTCCATCACTCTGTAGATTACACCGGCAATACTGCCATCGCGTGTTCTCCAGGGCGATACAACAAAATCTAAATGGGTCTGATACTTTTCATCCGAGTCGACCATAAACTGCATCAAGGCCGTTGCTACTACCTCTTCGCCATGTAGCGCACGACGAAATGCAGGCTCTATGTGTTCCTGATAAACATCATTGGCAAATAGTACCGAGTGGTGTGTCCCGATCAGATCCTCTACTGATTTACCATAGACTTTGGCCACCGATTTAAGGGTGAACACCAGAAATCCATCTCTGCAGACCACGCTTATCCGATCAGTCGCGGTATCCAGTACCGCCTGCATCAGATCGATCTGATGCAACAGCTCGGATGGATCAGCATCCACCATTTCCTCACGACTGATCTGCGTGTGCATTCCAGCACTATTCTGGAGGGGGGATTCAGACAAACGAATACCATTGAAACAGGTGTTATTAAACAAATACTCTGCTCCGGCATACCCGACGAGAGAATCGAATACAGAGTAGTTGAGCGATTGCTACCGTGAGCTTCATCAACCGCAAGAATCCCGCCACGCACACCGTGAATATTGCACCACAACAGGTGATAGCCAGTCAGAAACCACAGCCCTCGAAAAACCACAACATTCACTTAAGATAACCACCGGACGCATTACCTTCTACCACTACTGTTACTGCATTAGGGCATCACGGCACCTAACCATTGGCATTCTTTTTCCATTCCTTACAGTTGTTATCAAAGAAGCTTTAATTAACAAAAAATCAAGTAAGAGATCTGCCATCCGCACCAACTGGCATCCAAAAACCAGGATATCGACCATCAATTACGTGCACAGCGCTTAGACAGGCTTGTTATATCAGCAGAGTTCGTCTTTCGCTGATAGGATATTCTCTAACTATTCAGATACTACACTGCGCATGATTTGGTTAAACTTACCGCTGCACCGTTGGTAGTTTTCAATCATTCATGTTAGACGGTCGGGCTATTCGGACCTATGAACCCATATTCAGCTCAGACCGTTTTTTTCCAGCCCTGATAAACAACCATGAAAACTGACACTACGATAGAGACCGTAATTTAAATGATAGAAAGATTTATTGGTGAATCTCCGCCTGGCAGATCTACCAGCGCGGCCTATAAAGATCTTGTTTGGTCAGTAGCCACCGCGACAAACGAATCACTGGATCTTACCGGGCAAACCAGGCAGGCACTGGAAAACCTGGAGCACAATCTTGAAAAGCTCAATTCAGATAAAACAAGGATAATTTCAGCACAAATATTTATCGCTAATATAGACGATAAACCAATAATGGACAGTGTTTGGAATCCATGGATTGGCAAGGACCCACAACATTGGCCACAGAGATCATGCCTGGGTGTTAATCTGGGTGGAAATTGGCTGATAGAGATTGTGGTTACAGCTGTCCGAAATTGAGGTTGACTGACGCCGATATATCTATACTTGCAGAGCAGCAGGATTTACGCACAGCCGTACACATGTCCCCCTGACGCTATGCTGTGCTCGAAAATCAATCCGGCACTGTGGATTGCCCATGCCGTTGTAGAGCGGATTGTTAATCCAGCAGCTACATTTAAATACAATACGTTTCCCGGCAATGCACATTCCAGCACCACCACCATTGATGTAGAGATCAGTTATGGTGCCACTTGGCCGGCTGACTTATCCATTGACCCGACTATTCTCCAAACCACCACTAAAGCCAAAATCTCTATTGCCACTATCACCACATGAATAATAAAATCCCCCATGGGAGACGCTGGCGCATTCACTAACGGAAACAACGGATCTATCAAGGTTTCCTGCCCTTCACGCGCAATATTCATCACTAATACAACAATAAAATACCGGGCATTCTGCGTGATCAACACAAACAGGGATGCCACAACCATAGTGGCGGTCCGGCCTGCGAACTCATACAAAAGGTTCAGATTCGGATTACCTGTCACCGCGATACCAGACGCGGCAACCGCCTCGTGATCAACGTAGAAGAGATAAACTTGTTGCAGCATGATGAGCGTAAGAACAACTTGCATCATGTTTACCCACAAAGGGATCTTCGAGTTCATTTTATAGTCAGCCTTCAGCGCCGGGAGAAGTCGCAAGGAATGATTAGTTCCGTATTTTACGCAACTCATTCTGCCAACAGCGGACAGCAACTAAAAGCTATAAATGGCGAATTCACTGTTCGTATTTTCTATCGAATGATAGCCATTGCCTTTGTGGGTAAAGACCGGAGGACAATCACTCTTGCCAACGACTACGCTGAATCGTTAGTTATCCACGCAATCAATAACAGATGACAGTCGCATGAACCAATTGCCGGCGGAGCCTATTTGCTAGCCGGATTCCATATTCCCGGCTATTACAGAACAACATACGTAGATCATAAGCCGACCTGTCAACACCGTTAGCTGTAGCAGATAGCCTGTCGAATTTAGAAGCTCGCCAACTGTACACCGCCACTTGACGTGACTGAGTAGCACCGCCGGAAAATCACAAGGCGATGTAATCATCGCCGGATAACCAGTTTATACGCTACTTGCAATCAGCAGCACAGCCTCTGACTTCAGTAGTCTACAAGGCCTAGCTTGACCTCTTTCAGCTTCTTCTTATCACTCATCGACATACCATTATACCGGGAATGGCGCTCAGCCAATTTGGCTGGATCCAGGCCCTTCGGCTTGATCGACTTCGCTAACCGCTCTTGCTCTTTAGCATCCATTTTTACAGCTTTTTTCAAAGCAGCCAGTTCCTTCTTCTCTATTTTGGCTTCTTCTTTTTCTTCCTTCTTTTCAGTGTTAGCGTTACTTTCACTGTTCACGGTAGCAGTACTACTATCTACATCCACATTATCCTCAGACGCTTCCCCGGCTTCAGACGCTTCCTCATCATCGGACTTGTCTTTGTTCTTGTCTTTGTCTTCGTCCTTGTTTTTGTTTTTGTCCTTGTCATCGTCATCGTCATCGGCCTTTCCATTTACCCACGCAGTCCAGGCTGTCCAGTAACTTTGATCTTCCTCGTCGCTCGTACCCGTAGAATCTGACAATAACAGTGCACTTGCGGTGGACACGTCTTCCAGTGACACTAGCTGTTGCGCTTCGGTTAGCTCAGTATACCCTCGTGTCAGCTCGTCCTGCGCATCCTGAAGAGTAAAGTATTCGCGCGCTTCCTCTTGTTCGAGCTGCACCAATTCCGACGCACTAGCGGAAACAATAACAAGCTTTTCCTGATAGGTGGTATTAGACGCATCCAGCTCCCTTTTCAATGCGGTTAACTGGTCCAATACATCTGCCCGCTCCCGAAATGTGCTCTCGATTTTTCTCCAGGCTTGTCTTCTTTCGACGACACTGTTGCGAAATTTATCGCGGGTTGTATTCCTTTGCGAAATTGAGTGGTGCAGATCCTCACGAGCAGTGGCCAGTTCTCCAATGTTGTCTCTGAAGTTAGTCCGGTTTTCATAGAACTCCTGAAACGCTACGCCAAACTTCTCTCTAGCGGCCCCTAATTCTTCCTTGTACGGGAGCAATTCATCACCCACCAATCCATCCTCACGGGCTATGGCTAGCGCCAGGTACTTATCGGTAGACTCAGCTCTGGTTTGTTCAAAAGTAGCCCTGCTTTTTATATATAGTTCCCTGTTTTTTATAAACCGGTTCAGAATGTCTTTCTTGGCCGCTGCAGAAATATCGAGCCCCTCAACCGCATCTCTGAAATTCTCTTGCATGACAAAAGAGGTGCTGCGTTTTCCACCGTAATCACTACGGGCTTCGTTTAACGAGCTACTTGCTTGCAGAAATGAATCCCTTGCCGCTGTGTAGTCACCCGTGGCTAAGTCCAACTTTTGCTTCGCTTGCTCCTGATCACTTTTCCTGGTTGCATTGAGGCGCTTGGCGGCCAATAGCCTGTCGTTGACCTCAGTCCAGCTTGACAGGGAAACGAAATGCGCACTCTGAAGATCAGTATAAGTGCTTCTTGCATGCTGCAGACGCAACTCACCTTCTGTTGGCCCGACGCTTTCGTCACCACCAGACTCAGTCGCAACTTCCGGATCACTTGTTGTTGAAGGCTCCACTGAACTGGCTACTTCTTTCGTGGCAAGAAAATCAACCGTGTAGTGATCGGATTGAATTCCAGCGATAAACGAACCCATTCCGGTGCTTGATTCTTCAGTGAGTGACCAATTAAGTTCCTTCGAATTGTTAAACCAAGTAACCGCTCTGACTGCAGGAAACGATGTTTCCAATTTCAATAACATGTCTGCTATCCATCGCTCCTTGCTTTCACTGGCATCAGAGTCATCACCATATTGCCCCCACTGCTCACTCGGCAGGTCGCTCGGTTCTGCAGAGCCGGTTTCTCCGATCAGGATGGGTTTTTCCGGATAGTTGTCCACCAGGGTGTTGTAGGTATCGGAAAAAGTATCTTCAAAAGATTCCCAACTGGTCCAGGCGTAGTTACTACCAAAGTTGTATCCGTCTATGGAAGTCCAGTCAACGTACTCTGCGCCGGGATAATAGCTCGTGATGTCATTGTAGTCATCGACGCTAACGTTATTCGCGCTCCACACCCATTCCACATGCTGATCAACACCCGCAGCTGTAAAACGATCATGGATGCGTTGCCACGCGAGTTTAAGGGACTCAGGCGAGTTACCGTACGGGTACCAGTTGCCATTAAACTCATGCGCGAAACGCAGTAGAATCCTGGGTTGCGTGTTCTCTGAATATTGATCTACCCAGCCTTTCAATCGTACAGCCCAGTTATCGATGTAGGCATCGTGAAGACCGATGGCGATCTCTGGTAGCAAGTTGTCGTCGGGTCTTTGCAGATCAATTGGCATCCAGCTAATTAGTGGTTGGGCACCTTCCTCAACGCTGTTGGTTGTCTGCCAGTACAGGTGATCCCAGTCATGAGAAAAAGAGGAGAAAATATTAATATAAGCCAGTGGCTTGGGCACTGTAGCGTTGACAAGCTGTATCTCTTCTCTGGAGAAAGCATCGTTTGACACATACGCGCCTACCATTACGTCAGCTGAAGTGCTTGTGCAAATAAAAAGAAACGCGCATCCCAGCGCCTTACTTGCTCTAACCATATTTTCCAAACCCCGATCTAAGTCACACAAAAAGTGATACACAGGTCACACCTGTGGCTGCAGTCGCGGCTTAACGGCTATTAGCTGAATACCTTTAGCGAGACGAAGCAAACAGTTTGGAAAATTTTATAAAAGGATTGATTTTAAGGGTCAGTTTTTGGCTCTGTGGCGCTGACCTGTGACTGGCTACCCGATAGCACAAGCCCCCTATGGAGGCTCGCTCGTTTTGCAGACAATGCTCACGCGTTACCCACAGGCATAGCGCCTGTTTTCGCGTTTTTCATCTTTGCGGCACTAGTCGCTACTGACTAATACTATCCTTGGCCCACTGCCTGCGTGCTGGTCGCACAGCACTATTGGAAAACAAAGCACTGGTCCATCCGCACATCAAATCCACATCAATAACTACGTTGGATCTGCAGGTAGTCCATGGTGAATGACCCTTCGCCCCACCAGATTTCAGTACCGAATAAAATATTCGCCATACACCAGTCCGGATCAATAGCGTTGACACCATAGCTGGCCGCATTACTGCTGGCATCAGTAAAGAATTGATTCCAGTTCAGTGTGCCGGATGTCACCGGTTGTTGCGCGACATAGGCGATATAGCCTGGATCATCAGCCCCCTTTACATAGACATCATAAAGCTGGCCATTGCTATCTGTGTATACAGAGACAGGCGGACTGCCCGATGGCAGACGCTCACCACCATGTTCAAGCCAGACCATCAATTCAAATTCCCGATTCGACTCAGCACCACGAGTAATTTCGCACGATGAATGAAGGAAAGATTCAATGGCTACATTACGATCACCACCAGTGACGGTTTGGGACTCGCCATTGGCATCAAACTGATCACCTGTACGACTGTCTGTCTGCGATGTGCGATAGCTGTAAGTGATATCGATTTCAGGCATCGACTTATAAGGCACGGGGAAACCGGTTGTCGCACATTCTGCAGATCGCTCTGTTTGTGATTTCACCCCATAGATAATCTCCGGGTAGGATTTCACTTCCCACTCCTGAAAACCCGGCTGCAGGTCATCTTCATTACCCCAGTCATAGGTCCATGATGGCACGACCGAACCATCATTGTTGGCGCTAAGCGCGATGCATTGCGTCCAGTCCCAACTGGATTTATCTCCATTCCAGGCATTGTTCAACAGTCGGAAGTCACCAAAGCCAAGGCCCGGCCCATTAAACTGATTAGCGGGTACAACGCACTGTGGTCCGTTATCCGGATAAAACGAATTACCCGTTGATCTGATCGGCCCGGTGCTGCTCACCATAGTGGTACCCGCGGCAGGCAATGCACATCCACCAGCGACAATCGGGTCAGTAACTACGGGTTCATTAGGCGCACTGGGTTCACTGGAATCACCGGGGTCGCAGGTTCCAGTACCATCCCAACCAAATCCATCGCCATCAGTATCTATACACTCGGCAGCAGCCATCGGTGTCACCCGGCAACTGTTGCTGCCATCCCATCCCCAGCCGTCACCATCCGGATCAAAACACACAAGCGGACTTGTGGTATCTGGCGGTGTATTGCCCTGCTCAACAATACAGGATCTATTATTCTCCCAACCCCAGCCATCACCATCAGGGTCTGAATTTAAAGAATCACACACCGGCACACCAAACACAGAACTGCCTGTATCCTCTGATTCGTTATCCCCTTGCGCGTCAACCACAGGCTCGGGTGCAGAGTTATCGTGTGCATAGGCACCCTCTTCTACCGAACTATCCAGAGGCGGACAACTTTCCTGCACGATGGCATTCCAGCCCCACCCATCATAGAGATCAGCGTCACTGTAATCACAGGATAACGTTTCATTAACAATCACATTAGCCAGACTGGCAGGCGTGGCCGAATGGCAGGAAAGACAATTGGATTCCTGCTGTGGTAACACCACCTGTGCCGAAACGGGACTGACCATCAGTACCCCGCCTAGTGCAAGTACCGCTGAACTAAAACTTCCTGCTGAAACAACCTTCATTTATAAATACCTGAAGAAAAAACTGGTGGGGCAACATCGAGCTGCATTGAGGGAAGAACTGCTTCCCAAGCACCTGAGAAGATACTTTATTGTCATGACGCATGCAAATTTTATGTCATGACACATTATTTTGCATTTCTTTGTAACGAGCGATGCGGGAATACCTACCCCACCCGCCGGAGCGAGAACCCTCTGGCCAGATGATGGCGCACCACTATAGCCAGCAATACACCGGGAATCAGGCTGAAGACTCCAGGGGCGGCCAACAAAGGAATATTGGCACTCATGACGCTGCCGGCACGGGTCATGATGCCGCCAAAAAGCTTAGCATCAATCGTTGTTAATGCGTTTGATAATAAAAACTCTATCCAGGACAACATAAAAAAAAAGAAAGCATCCACAACGATGCCAGTGGAAAATTGCGGCAACAGAATCCGGCGGAAAAAACTCAATGTGGTGTGACTATCAAGTGCGGCTGTTTCATCCAGTGCGACCGTGATATCGGAAATAAATCCCTCCAGCATCCAGATCGCCAGTGGCACGGTAAAAAAGCAATGCGCTACCGCGATATATGTATCGATTAAATTGACCGAGGAGAATATTTGTACAAAGGGCAACAGCAAAATAGCTGGCACTATCATACGCAACATTAAAAGCACGAAAAAATGTTACCCGTGGCCGCGAAATCTAAATCGCGAAAAAGCATAGGCAGCGGGCACGGCAACAGACATTGAAACAACAACATTGATAGTCACGTAGATTAAGTGCATTCACATAACCCCGATACCAATCAGGATCAGACAATATAAACCTGAAATATCCAGCGTTGGCGGCATTGGAAACAATACCAGCGACGTATCACCCCGGCCGTGAACACACAGCACCAGGAAGGGAAAGCCCGGACTACGAAGAATGGCTTAATATAATTCAGCGGCACCCAGCCCCTGTCAAAACCAACCCGGATATAGATATTGCCGCCAAAATATCGTGCAGAGAAAAAATAAGACAAACCCGATCGGCAGGATTCCAACCAGCAACAACACCAACAGCGCGGGCGATAAAAACAGCCGGGGAATAAGTGAATGACGGGCGTTGTACATAGTATCGGTTATTATACGGTGTTGAAGTGATCACCAGGTTAGCCGATACCCTTTTTGGTTTCCGGCTGGCCAGGCTTTAATAGTGTCAGTTCGGTTTGATTTCTGACTAATGCCGGAATAAAGTACTACCAACAGTTCAATCCATACGAGCCCTTCGCACAGAGCCTGATTCAATAGCATTTTTCGCCTGCAATGCAGAATCTCAACACGCGTTTTTTTGGGTTCGGACTGCTGTGAAAACTAAGACTACAGCACAAAACGTTCATCACACCCGGATTAATAATAATCTGATGATTCAGTTTACAATAATAAAAAGAACATTCAGTAGATCGCAATCCTATGAAGATTGACCCGCAAAACCTGACGTCACAAAAAGACGGAGCAGTCGAGATTGCGAAAGTCGCCGGTGCAAAAATACTTGAGCTGTTTTTACCCGAAATCACCGTGACACAGAAGGGCGACAATACTCCGCTGACCGCAGCGGATCTTGCCGCGAACAAAGTAATCATCCAACAGCTTCAAAAAATCAGCCCCGACCTACCGGTCATCACAGAAGAGTCTTGCGCGGTTTCGATGTCTGAACGAAACGGCTGGGCTACTTATTGGCTGGTCGATCCTCTGGACGGCACCCGTGAGTTTGTTAAGCAAAACGGTGAATTCAGCGTCAACATTGCGCTGATACATCACGGCGTGCCAGTGCTAGGCGTGGTACACGCGCCGGTCCTTGAAATTACTTACTGGGCGACCAAAGGCATGGGGGCATGGAAACAAACCGGAGACACTAAACCCCGCAAGATCAGCGTCCGGTCCGCACCTCAAGACCGTGTCACCGTGGCACTTGGCTGGGCACCAAGGTTCGGCGCCAAAGTACAGCGTTTTCTGGATAACCTGGGGGATCATGGCGAACTGCGCATGGGCGGGGCTTTAAAATCCTGCCTGGTGGCAGAGGGTCGAGCAGATATCTACCCTTGCCTTGGACCGACCGGGGAATGGGATACCGGTGCAGCACAGTGCATAGTAGAGGAAGCCGGTGGCCGGATCACCAACACGCAAATGGAGAACCTGCGTTATAACACCCGGGACACTCTACTCAATCCGGATTTTTTCGCTTTTGGTAAAAGTAACCGGTGTTGGGCGGACTACCTCTGAAGTTTTTTTAAAGAGAAATACGTTCTGCTTTCTTTTTGAATGACTCAACGCTTGTGTCAATCAGCGCTTTCCCGGCCCGGCCCCTTATGGCTCCGTGATACCACTGTTTTTCGTTGGCGTACCGATTCAGAATTCCAATAAATCAACTTCACTTTGGATAGCGTGTCTTAGCGCGTTAACCAATGCACCATAGACAGCTTGACTACGCTCTGTGGTATCCGCGTACTCGTTAAGCTCCGCATCAGTTAACGGTGAAAGCATAAACTCCATTGCATGCAGCGTTCCTTGCCTGAACAAGATTTCCAGCGTATCTCCCTGATCCCTCAGCAGCCCGCCGTATATTTCCTCAGCGTTCGTTTTTTCATTATCCCCACCGTTTCGAAGTTTTTGCAAACAACCACTCGCAAGCCACCCTGCATGCTCAAGGTCGCCTGCAATCGATGCACCTATATCTCCCGCACTGGTATTTTCATAGAGACGCATCACTTGATCCGCTCTGGCAGGCATCGACTGATACTGTTGCATCGCGACATCACTGATATCGCCTTGTTCAAGCTGTGTGACTTTGCGCCCGGTCGAAGTTTCGTACCACTCTGCCAGTTGTTGCGCTTCATCGAACGTGACACGCTGCTTCAAATCGGCAGTCATTGTCGAGACCATTCTTTCAGGTAACAGCTGCAACTGTGCCTGAGTGGCATCGCAACGTTGTGCATGACGAGTGATCGCGCGTTGTAGATCAGCATCAAGGCTGCCCGCAATTTGTTCAATACCGGTCAGTGACAACAATTTACTGTAAGGTTGCTCACCTGCGTTAGCCTGAAAACTCAGGACAAGCAGAAACAGGAATATTCGCATTATTGCTCCCGTAATAACC
>JAVCKV010089761.1:0-20906 GCA_032274145.1 Herpochondria borealis | reverse complement strand
CCTGAGTATGTTGACTCTGCTGACAAAGCACATGTCAAATTTGCAGATCTTATTTCCGAAGACAATAAACGTTATGGGAGGCGATTGAAGATTATCACGTTTAGTTGGCTTAATGCTTTAGAGGTTTAAGTAAATTTAGTATATACGGTTCTATGATCAAATATTCATTAACAATTACAATTTTGTGTATGTTGTCCTTATTGGCCAACGCTCAGGAGGATAAAGTATCGCTGCAGTTTGTGTCTTTTCCTGTAAGTGGTAAATCAGAACCCATTGAATTATTTGTAGGTGATGAGAAATCAATTAAAATTGAATTACCTACGACCTGTTTGTCACCTATTTACAAAGTGCCAGCGCTAAATGAGTGGATGCTTGGGGAGATGACAGTCAACGATGATGGTGAAAAAACCTTCAAATCCTTTGGTAAGATTAAATCAACTGGCGGTAACAGGCAGTTAATTCTAGTGATTCGTAAGGGAGCCACCTATAAGGATGGTTTCGAAATGATACCTCTAAATTACGATACAACTAACTTTAGTGGGGGACAATATTTCATGATGAATGCTACAAAAGTCGATATTGGTATCAAGCTTGGATCAACTGAAGTAGGGTTGAGGCCAAATAAGTACCAGCTCACAAAGCCTAAGGATATGATTGTTGTTGAGGGAAAAAAACAAATTTATATTAAAGTGTATTTTCGTAATAAAGAGAAGATGAAGCCATTTTACAGTTCAACCTGGCGTTTTAATGAAAAGGCTAGAAGTTTGATATTCTTTTATCATGAACCTCATAACAAGAGGATTCGAACGCACACTATCCGAGACTATATTCGTCAGAAGTAATGTTTTTTTGAGTGTTATTTTTAAGAATACTCCGTTGAATATATAAAACTTTAATATCTGTAGAGAGAATTTTTCATCAATATTGGTACTTATTGATATCTATCGGTAATTTATCGATTGTGATGATTATTTGTGCTCAAAAATTATTATTATACGGATTGACTCTAGTTTTAAAACCAGTGTCGTTAATTTTCAGACAAAGAATAATTATTTTTATTTGAATTAATTCATTTACCTTTAAAGAATTACATTTTTTTGAACTTTCTGGAGTTTCGTTTTTTGCCGCGACTTAACATAAACATAGTCCTATTTGTGTTAAATGTATAAAAAGAGTCAAATAGATTAGATATTTATGTATTTATGTTGACCGACAGGATTCGATGTATGTATAGTGTAAATTATAAATAGAGCAGATTTTTCTGTGAGTTGGCACGTTCTACGATAGAAGTTGCTGATTTAAATCAACGAATAAATATAAAGACGTCCTGACTATTAGCTCATTTGATAAGAAGGTGTATTTGACTAAATTTGTAAAAATCTAATTTTTAGAAAATAAACAGAACTATTAACTGAACAACATTATGTATTTGAAACGCATCTTGATGAATAGACCAATCGAATTTCACCAACCTGTATGCTTTAAGTATAGATCAAGTCCGAGAACTGAATCTGGGTTTGCTTTAATTTCTACGATTTCGGTGATGGCCCTGGTTGTCATGATTGCCATGGCTATGATAAGTTTGAGTTCTTCAGTACTCCGTTCTGATCAAAATGCAGGGGCTATGGAGGAAGCTAAGGCTAATGCACGTATGGCTCTTGGTTTGGCTATCCACAAGCTACAGCTAGAGATGGGACCAGATCAGAGAATTTCTGCAAATGGTGCCATTGTTTCTCAAGGGAATGATGTGCGACATCCACATTGGACAGGTGTTTGGAATTCATGGAAGGCCGGGACAGGTGAAGAAAGCCAACATAGTACCATTGGAGAAGCCGATAAAATGGCTCCTACCTACCAGATTAATAGAAGTGATTACTTTCGAGATTGGTTGGTCTCGTTACATCCAGATGATTTAGATCCTGATAAAGCCCTTAACGCAACCTTGCCCACCAACCTTTCTCTTGATGGTAAACTTAACCCTAACATCACTGACAAAGACATTAGGTTAGTGGGGGAAGGGTCCTTAGGTAGTGATGCCATTCGTGAGAAAGACTATGTCAGTGCTCGCTTACTTCCTATTACTAGTCCAGTGGATTCATCAAAAACTGTAGGTCGTTACGGTTGGTGGGTAGGTGATGAAAGTCAAAAAGCACGACTTGTTCCTGATTCTTATCAAAGTGGAACTCTCACAGCAGCAGATAAAATATTTCGCTCTCAAGCTCCGGCCTCAATGGGGAATAAATTGATTCTAGGTCTAGAGAACATGGTTGATGAAAGAGAACTGAATAGGGCTGTTTCAGGTAGAACCCTCGATCTTGTTAACCTCGTTAGTCCTTCAGGCGTTGGCTCTTCGAGTGTGTCTCAAATGAATTTTTTTAACACCTCTACCTTTAGTAATGGTTTATTGACGGACGTTCGTGAGGGTGGATTTAAGCGTGATCTATCCACTATCTTAGAGCAGCCAATACGGCTAGAAGACGATGGGGAGGAATTTATATTGTATGAATTTGATGACCCTCGTTTCTCAGATCGCAGTAATTCGCGAGTCCCCATCCAAGACTTGGCAGCATACTACCAGCTTTATGACAATGATCCTGACTGGACTAACGGCCGACGAGGTGGGATAAGCTATAATTCTACAGCTCTTCCGGATGCTATTCAGGTCACAACGCCAAATTATGATGGAGGAAACCAGACGCGAGAGAAATACCAGAGAGAATATACAGCTTTGTATAAGCAGCCTGCAATTGCGAAAGTTCAGTTTTTAGTCGCTATTGGTGCACAGAAAGTTACTGCAGAGGAACGACAGAAAATTTTAGAATTATCTCAAGCTCGTGATGCACAGAATGCACAGCGAGCAAGCGAGCCCCATCCCCCGCAAACTCGTTTTAACCCGTCTTTAGTGACGCCAATGCGTGATACAGATACACATAAGTTATTGTTGGGCATTATGCCCGTGATTACGCTGTGGAATCCTAATAATGTGCCAATGGTGATGGATAATAGCCAAATTTTACGATTTACAACACCTCCTTTTGCATTGCGGTGGCGGAAATATCGAGAAACTGGTGACATTCATGATTTCCGTTATTTCACCCTAAATTATGCTATGGGAGGAACTTCTCTCAATACTGGAATATCTAATTGGGGAAGACCATACATTATTAGTTATCGTTTTGCTAAAGATAGCAGTATAGTTTTTGAACCTGGTGAAGTGAAAATGTTTTCAGCTCCCTCTACAGCTGGAGGCACTTTAGCAGCAGTGGCTGATGTTGCTCAGTTCAGGAACAATCTTATTGATCCAGTAAATAGTTGGAATCCTGACGGCCTGTTTCTAGTCCCAAGATCCACTCCTCAAGGAGGATGGGGAGATGAAGCTCCAGAGGCTTACAATTTTAATTTTTCAGGCGGTTATGATAACCGTGAAAATATGGTTTTCGGAGACAAGGACAGAATTACTTTAGAAATCGTGCCTGAGCAAACTTCTAGTGATCAGGAGGATGGGCGTAGGGCAACTATCAGAAGTGAGGTTCTCGGAGCAGGTTTTAACTTATCAATGACTGATGAAGGCTTCTACTATGGAAACAACCGAGTTGATTTCTTACGTAATTTTCAATTACTAAGCCGTCATGGTGGAGAATTTCTTCATAGAAATAACCGGCCACAAATTGAGATTGACCAAGCTGCGTTCAATCAGCAATTAATCATTCCTGGTTTCCCAGGTGGTATAGGTATGGTCGATTTTAAAGATAAAACGAATGCTACATCTTGCAGTAGTATCATTAACGCAAGTGTTGCGGGAGATGTCATAGGTGTTATGGATTTCTCCTTATCGTATGGTTGTGAAGCAGGAGCAGATAGTATCGGAGGTTTTGCTGGAGGGAGGAGAGTAGTGAGTCGGCCCTTCCTTCATGCTGGTCTCAATGCAGCTCCATTTTTTGATCACACAAATAAGACGGCTCTCTACAATAGCGGATGGGATTGGCAGTTGAATATCATAAATAATGTGGAAGATTCCATTGTCCAAGGAGAGGAAGCTACAGGTAGAGGATATTTTGGTGGTGGTTACACAATCGAAGCTGGTACCACTCATGTTGTTCAAAGAGAAATTCCTGTGTTGCCTCCGATTTCGATGGCTTCACTAAGCCATGCACATCTTGGTGGGTTTAGTTTAGCTCGTAATAATACGGTAGGCGATAACCCTGATACAGACAATTACGCAATTAACATATGGGACAGAACAGCAGCAAATCGTGTGCGTCTTCCTGTGCGAACAGATTATCAACAAATTACAGCTACGGGTCAAGGTGGTCTCGCTCCACATGTCGTGCAGGCAATTGGTAACTCTTATGCTCATCCTAACATCTCTGCTGATAAAGCATTTAATGTTCAGGAAAGATATTTAGATGCTCAGGAAAATCCCCAAAGTGTACCCTATGTAGATCATTCTTACCTTGCGAATAAGGCATTGTGGGATGAGTATTTCTTTTCATCTATCGCTCCACAGCCTGCTTCTGTCGAGCTTTATGGTGGCTTGACACGTAATACTAAAGAAGTGATGTCTGGCTTCTTTTTTGATGGAGAAGTTCTACCGAATAGACGTATTCGACCTTATGGGGCAAATTTTTTCGGTAACGAATTCGATGATTTATTCGCAGAGTATGGTGTTTATAAAGATGGTTTGGCGGATAAAATTGCTGCACATCTAATGGTTGTTGGTAGTTTCAATATTAATTCCACTTCAAAAGAAGCATGGAAGGCCTTGTTTGCTAGTCTTAGAGGGAAGTCTAGTGTTTATCTTGATGGTGGTAAAACACTGAAGGAATCAATTTCTGATGGAACTGTAGTGAGTGCGGGGTCATTACCTGCAGCAAAGCCTGTCGCTGCAGGAAGTATAACTGGCTCTAATGAACCGTCTGAGCAATGGAAGGGAGGTCGTGAATTATCTGATGATGATATTGATATGCTCGCTACTGCGATGGTGAAGCAAGTTAAACTTCGTGGGCCGTTTCTCTCGCTTTCAGAATTTATCAATCGCAGGCTCGATGGCTCGAACGAAGAGTTTGCACTCAAAGGTGCACTACAGGCTGCTATAGATGATCCAACTGTAGCCATTAATGCACAGTTTAAGGAAGCTAGTAGAATGCTAGACGGTGAAACAGCTACGATTGACTTCGAATTCGATGCTGCTGCCGATGGACCTATTGCGTATGGCAGTGCAGCCTACATAGATCAGGCTGATATCTTGCGAGGATTAGCTAGTCAACTAACTCCACGTGGTGACACCTTTGTTATTCGCTCATATGGAGATTCAATAAGTAGTGATGGTAAAGTGTTGGCCAGAGCTTGGTGTGAAGCTGTAGTTCAACGCGTGCCTGAGTATGTTGACTCTGCTGACAAAGCACATGTCAAATTTGCAGATCTTATTTCCGAAGACAATAAACGTTATGGTAGGCGATTGAAGATTATCACGTTCAGTTGGCTTAATGCTGCAGAGGTTTAAGTAAATTTACTATATACGATTCTATGATTAAATTGGACTAAGGAAAAGTTGTGGAAGTTGTCCTTATTGGTAAATATTTTTCATTACATCATTTTGAAAACCAACCTGTTTAGTATTGATCGGAACCCTTATATTTCATGCTGATCCTACAGTTTTAACTTGTTTCCATACTTCTGTTTAATGGCTATTTCCACTTGCATTGAAATACTGTCTATGTAGCTTGATGCATGTTTACTTTCTTATACAAAAAAGCCTCATTTGTGTCATGTGGGAACAACATTTCTAGGGTGCTCGTTTTCTTTACAACAATGCTCACTGTTTCTGGAGCTGAGACAAAGAATGATCAATTTAATGTAAACTTCTATGGAACATTTGGAAAACCTTCCGTTGGTTGGAAAGAGATCGTAACATTGTCTCCGAAACAAAAAGCAGGTGTTGATAGGTGGAGTAGTGCTAGCTGGAATAATATTCGCGCTGGTGTATCCACTAACAAGATTACTTCAGTAGCAAATAAGACAGCTACTTTTAAAATAGCTCAGGTAAGAAATGGAGGCTCTTTTTCTAGCAGAAGGCTTAGACCAGTAGCGTCACATAATAATGGAAATGCGTCATTATTAGATGGACATTTGAATACTACAGAAAGTCCAGGCGATGGTACTATGACTGGAATCGTGGAAGTGAGTGACATTCCTTTTTCTGCTTATGATGTGGTAATTTATTTCGGTATTCAAAGAGCTCAAGGGGGAGAAGGGAAAGGCTGGGTAAAGGTCAATGAGTCAATTCAGAAAGAAATCACCGTAGATAAAGGTGTTCCAAACTGGAAATTTAAAAAGATGACGAACCCTGAAATTCCTGGAAACTATCTAGTCATCCCTGGTTTATCTGGAACTGATCTTAAGATTGAGATGGCTGGGGTGAACTTTACTCACTTAGGTGCAGCTGGGTTGCAAATAGTAGAGGCAGCAGAGGCAAGAAAGAAGCTGGAAGTTACTAAAGTTGTCCATGATAAATCAAAAAAAGAAATTTCTGTGACTTGGAATTCTGTGCCGGGGGACGCTTATTCTATGAGCTACTCTACAGATCAAAAGAATTTTCACCCACTGGGAGATCCTGTTATCCATGCAAATAAGACTGAATTTTCGACTACTATAAATGGAATTCCGAATCCTGTGCCGGATTCAAATGAACTTTTTATTCGTCTTGGCGAAGGAGACTATACTGATCCAGAATGGGAAAGTGTGTCAGGTGTGGGAAATGTAATTACTCTGGAATTTAGTGAACCGCTTTTCGAAAAGGTGGCTACGAATATTCTCAATTACACTGTGAAGGATGAAAAAGGGAATGAAATAGCTATTTCTTCTGCTCGAGTGGGTAGAACAAAGAACAATATCGAGCTGCTGCTTGCTTCCCCTTTGTCAAGTAACAAGACATTTACTGTTGGTGTAAGTAAATTGATAGATGAGGCTGGGCGCGAAATGGTGAAGGGTTTAGCCAAATCATTCAAATCCTGGGATAGTAGACCTAATGGAGTAAAGGTGATCATTTTGGCTGGTCAATCTAACATGGAAGGCTTCGGGGAAGCTGAACTAGGGAACGGTAAAGTAGCTGGTGGAGTAGGTAGTCTTAGACATCTTGTGAATACCCAACCAGCAAAGTATGGTAGGCTCGTGGATCAAAGTGGAAAGTGGAAAAGCAGGGATGATGTTAAGTTCTGGTGGAATAGGGGAAATAGGATCCAGAAAGGTGACCTTAATGTTGGCCAAGGAACTAACAATTTACGCATAGGTCCAGAGTATGCTGTGGGTCAAATCATGGGTGATCATTTTAGGCAGCCAGTGCTTATTATTAAGACTGCATGGGGAGGCAAGAGCTTATCTGTAGATTTTCGCCCGCCTACTGCTGTTGGCAAGAGAGGTGGTCAAGTTGGATTCTATTATAAAGAAATGCTAAAGAATATCCATCAAGTACTTGATAATTTCAGTGTAGAATATCCTGCATACGCGGCCCAAGGCTATGATATCGTTGGGTTTGGTTGGCATCAGGGATATAACGATGGTTTGAGTAATTTTACAGCTACTGAATATAAGAAAAATATGGTTGATTTCATAGGAGATATACGAGCTGAATTTGGTAAACCCATATTGCCATTTGCTATAGCTACTACAGGTCATGGAGGATCTAAGCAATCAGGTTCGTGGCTTGCTCTGACAAATAGTCAGTTAGCGATGCAGGATGGTACACAGTTCCCTCAGTTAAAAGGTAATGTTAGTGTTACGGATACAAGACCGTTCTGGCGTGAAGTCAAAGTTTCACCAGCCGGTCAAGGGCATCACTGGAACCATAATGCAAAGACATACTACGAAATTGGCGAAGTGTTGGGAGACGGGCTAAAGAAACTAATGTTGAAGAAGTAATGATAGGAAATGAATTTTAGAATATTGCCTGTCATTTTTTATGTAGATAACATATAAAACTTCACAATAGCAGTGCTTCAAGAGTCGAACTTTTAGATGATGATTTAATTTTTTTTAAAAATCTATTGATGGTAAGGCATGCGTTTGGAACTCGGGCTGAAAATGTGGAGATTTAAATATCACGCCTTTCTGCATGCCTCTTCCATAGCAGGAGAGCTCGCGTATGATGAGCTAAACAACAAGAGCATGTTTTAATAGATCTGCTCGATACTTAACCGCTTTTATTTAAAAGGGAGGCGGTTTTTGATTTTTCTTAAAAAGTGATTTTTTCCCTTATTCTATTGAAGCGAAAGAGGTTTTTAGCTTAGAGACTTGTTTAGTGTGGTGCAGCTTCATGTATGGCTATGCACTAGAAAAATAGGGTGTTTTACCCGAATGGGAAACCTCCTTTACCCCCTTTTTTACTTTTGCGTAGAAGGTCTTGCATTTCTGCAAGTTGTTCCATACTAGGGCTACCTTTCGGCATGGCACCTTTGTTGCCTTTCTGGCCGCCGGCTAAAGCCTGCATTGGATCTCCTTGGCTGAGCATTTTGTCTAGGTCCATATCGCTCATGTCTGGCATTCCGGGCATGCCTCCTCCACCTCCAAGGGCTTGCATCATTTGCTTCATTTTACCTTTGCTGCCCATCATCTTCTTCATGTTGGCGAAGTTTTTAAGGAGTTTGTTGACTTCTAGAACTGAGTTGCCTGAGCCTGAAGCAATGCGTTTGCGGCGAGATCCTTTGATCAGGATTGGGCGTGAACGCTCTTCTGGAGTCATCGATAGTACTATGGCTTCCATGCGCTTCATTTTCTTATCGTTGAAAAGATCTGTTGGCAGTTGCTTCTTTAGATTACGCATTCCGGGGAGCATTCCGAGTAAACCGTCCAGAGGCCCGAGCTTTTTGATCATGTTCATTTGATCGAGGAAGTCGTTGAAGTCGAACTTCCCATCCTGCATTCTCTTCGCTGTCTTGAGAGCTTCTTTCTCGTTGATTTTGTCAGCAACCTGTTCGACCATCGTGACGACGTCACCCATATCGAGGATGCGGCCTGCCATACGTTCGGGGTGGAACTCGGAGAGGTTATCAGCTTTTTCTCCTTCTCCGATGAATTTAATTGGTTTACCTGTGACACCTCGCATGGAGAGTGCTGCACCACCTCTGGCGTCACCGTCTAGCTTTGTTAGTACGATACCGTCGATACCTACAGCTTGGTCAAAAGCTTGTGCGACCTGCACGGCCTGTTGACCTGTCGCGGCGTCTGCGACGAGGAGAGTTTCTCCTGGATTAACGAAGGAGTGGAGATCTTTCAACTCTTGGATGAGTTTGTCGTCAACTTCTTGGCGTCCTGCAGTGTCAAAAATGATGGCTGTTCCATCTTGTGTTTTTGCCCATTCGAGAGCGTCTTTTGCTACTTTGACGAGATTTTTTTCGTCTGGACTAGGTGTATAGCAGGGAACTCCTACTTGTTTGGCTAGAGTAGCTAGTTGATCGATGGCTGCGGGGCGATAAAGGTCGCATGCCACAAGCAGCGGACGGCGTCCGCCTTTTTTCAGAAGGTTCGCTAGTTTTGCTGATGTGGTGGTTTTACCTGCACCGTTGAGGCCTACCATCATGATGTGGGCAGGGGCATTTAGATTGATAGGGCTGTGATCGCCACCGAGAAGAACAGTTAGTTCATCGTGAAAGATTTTCACGATCTGTTCGCCCGGTTTTACAGATTTGAGCACTTCGGTTCCCTGGGCTCTTTCTTTGATCGTGGCAATGAAGGCTTTGGCTACACTGAATTCGACGTCGGCGTCTAGTAGAGCAAGTCGAATTTCGCGAAGGGCATCGGAAATGTTCTTTTCGCTGATTTTACCTACGCCGCGAAGGTTGCGGAAGGATTTGTCTAGGCTTTCGACGAGTGAGTTAAACATGATTATTTAAAGTTCCTTTTATTGAAATTGACTGAATTACGTATGAGTGGGGTATGATACAGGAATAAGTCTTTGTCAATGCCTCGGTTCCTTGATCTTATGAAATTGAGGAGCTTACTTGTTTTTGCTTGGAGGCGTAACAATGGCTTTATCAGAATTAGTTGAGTCGTCGCTTAGTGGAATGCGTGGCTGGTATTCGGCGGCTCGGTCAACGAGGAATGTCCATTTCATAGGTGGTTCAGGTTTGGTTTCTCCAATGAGTTTCCAGACGACGCTGACTTCTACTGATGTGCTGTGAAGTGGGCGATTTACTTTCCATGTGCAGATTTTACTTTGTGGGTCGAATAAGAAAGGGACTTTACCGAAGCCTGCAATTCTCATCTCGATTGAATCTGGTTCTAGATTTGTCACTTCCGATAGGTCTGCTGAAATGACTGGGGTTCTAGTTTCTACTGCGGTTGCTGGGGCAGGTAGCACGGGATGTGCGGTTTTAATGGCAAGGTTAGCGATGTCAGGTGTTTGTGATGCAAGATTACGAAAGGTTATCGCATTTTTGAAAATATAGTCGTGTGTGCTAAGGATAATGTAGCGGGGTAAGATGTGATTTTCGCTTTCGATTTTGACTTTGCCTGGGACTACGGTGAAGAGGTATTCATATTTGTGTTTTTTGGCCACTTTATACATTTCTTCCGTATTATAGCCTCCTGGGTAAGCGTATGTGATAATTTTTTGACTGAACTTTTTTTCCAAAAAAGTTTTTGAGGTGCCGAATTCCTTGTTGAGAAAGGCGTCGTAGAGCTCTTTCCCACGTTTTTTTTCACGTCTAAACTTCGAGGGGAATGGGTGAGACACGGAATGGCTGCCGATAGTGCAGAGCTTGCTGGCTTGCATTTCTTTGATCATTTTTGTCGTGAGGGCTTTCCCGCCTCCATCTACATAATTTTTATAGAGATAGATAGTGAAGGGATATTTGAATTCCTTCAAAATTGGGTAGGCGTGGGTGTAGACAGATTTCCATCCGTCATCGATGGTAATGAGAACAGATCTGTCAGGGATACTTTTTTCTCCGCTTTTCCAAGCAATGAAATCCTGTAAACTAATGATGTTGAAGTTGTTGTCCTTGAGTTCTTGCATTTGCTTCCTGAATTTGACAATTGGTAACAACATGTCATTTTTCGAGGTGGCTGAAGAAGTGAATTCATGGTAGCCAAGGACGGAGACACGAGTCATCTTTGGTTCGGGTGAAGGCTGAGGATTTTCCTGTGCCAGTAGCCGAACCATTCCAAAAAAACAGAGAGAAATGAGAAGGAAACTTACTTTCATGTAGTTTACGTTTTCCATAACCTACATCAAAACTGAGAATGTAGAAGGCAAATATTTGCCGTGAGGTTTGTGAGAATGCTCTTGCTGTATTTTTATCCATTCAACTTTAATGAATAAGAGTTGGTTAGTGTTCAGAAGGTGGAGCTTTGACTGAAACGTTGAGAATTTTTCTCGCTAGAGTAGAGGTTCTTTTCTAGTGTCAGCTTTATGCGAAGGTGGATAGGAATTTTTTGTTTACTAGTGTTGAGTTGTCATGCTCAGATGAAAGAGATGTGGAGTTATGATCTCGGGTGGTTTTCTCCCTTGTATTGCAAGATTGACGCAAAGAACCCTAAGTATCTGTACGCTACAGTCAGAGCGGGAGGTCTTCATGTTCTTGAGGTGAGTGAAAAAGAAGGTAAATTAGTAAAGAAGATAGGAATAAAGGAATTAGGAGGTGCTGAGTGTATAAACCTAACTCAAAAGGGAAATTTGCTTTATCTTGCTACAGGGAATTTTTATGCAAGGAACAAGAAGGCGGGGTTAGCTATTGTGGATATTACGGACCCTGCTAATCCAGTGGTTAAGGGGTGGTGGAAGTCTAGGGGGCTTATGCGAGGTTCACATCATGTTGCGATTCATGGTGACTATGCTTATTTAGCAGGAATGAATTTTGGTGTCATTGTGTTAGATGTGTCAAACCCTAAAAGTATCAAACAGGTATCGTTTTTTTTACCTGATATTCATTTTCCAAGGAAAAACCCTAATGCAATCAATCATCCGAACGTCAGACACTCTGTGGTAAAGGGTGACGAGCTATACATTGCTTATGATTCAGGAGGTATTAGGGTGCTGGATATCAATAATCCGAAGAAGTTGGTGGAGAAAAGACGATATATCAATGAGAAGATGAAGAATAAAAACCAAGCCTATAATGAATTGCTAGTCGACGGGGATGTGCTCTATGCATCGGTGGACTATGCAGGACTTGAGATATTGGATATTTCTAATGAAAAAATTAAACAGTTAGGCTGGTGGAACCCTTGGAAGGCCGAGACTCATTCCAATATTTGGTTTAACAGCAAAGGGCATGCGAATGAGCTTAATCTAGATAAAGAAAAAAAGGTTGTTTATCTTTCTGCCGGAGACTCTGATATTGTTGCTATCGATGTTAAGAATCTGAAAAAACCTGTGACTTTGTGGACCGAGGGAAAATTAGGAGATGGGAAAGGTACTTGGGGTTCACATTATCACAAGGGAATGATATATGCTACTTACATTCGCACTGTGGTCCCTTTTAAGGGAAAGTATTGCGGCATCAAGGCGTTTAAGATAGGGGAGTAGTGTTCTTATTTATTGATCTGAGGTAGCTGTCTGGTGTGATTGACTTTGTTTCTTGCTAGGTGCTTTGCGGCAGTAGAGGAAGCCTATAAGAAGAAGGACTGCTCCTAGTGTGATGAATGAGGCAATTCTGAGAAGTGCATGCAACTTCCAGACATCGACGAAATAAACATGGAGAATGCATAAGGCTAGGATGAAAAATCCTGCACTTCTGAAGCCAGCTTCTTTGAGAGTAAGCCCGAGAGTCAGGATGGCACAACCAATAAGTGCCCAGCAGATAGATAGAGCGGAAGGGGCTATCTGATTTACTGTGAAGTTAGTACTGATCACGAGTAGTCCGATTGAAAAAAATACAGCAAAGGATTTTGCTAAATTTTGAGCGGCATTTTGTTTATTATTTTTGAATACGAAGTAGCTAGCCAGAACTATGAAGAGAGACAGGAGTTGAATACCATAGGAATTTTCCAAAATGGAGGAACAAAGGAGGCTGAAGAGTCCAAGGAGAGAGCCAAGAACGGAGAGTGTGCTGATTTTTTCTTTTTCTTCACTTAGGATATAGATGAGTCCTAAAAATGAAGTTAAAGCATACCAATGTGAAGAGATTGAGATGAATAACATGACAGTCACCGCTGTGGAGCCACTGAGCAAATAACCTGATGTAAAGGGTATGTTTTCGATAGCTTTGAATCTCATGAGAGCGTAGTGAAGTATGGGTGCTGAAATGGCGAATATGGATAATAAAGGAGGTGAGGTGTCACCGAAGATTATGTAGTAGGCACAAACTGCCCAGGTAGGAATATATGTGAGCAAGCCGAGAACTATGAAAGTGTGTGATTTGAGATTTTGGAAGAGAAGGTGGTATCCGATAGGCAGGAACGCGATTATTAAGGCGGCGTTGTCTAATTTCATGGTTGCCTCTAACAGTGAAATTAGGGCTATATGTGCTAAGGTGAGATATAGAGAATGTGATGGGACTTTGTTTTTTTTGCGTGTGCCTAGTAACAGAATGGCTTGTAAGGTTAGGATGGCTAGAGCTGTTGATTTGAATTCTATGCTCCAGTCGATTGTGGGGAAGTTACCGAGAAGTGCGACAAAGGTGAAGGCATGAGCCAATATAGGGAGCAACTGATAGACCTTGTGATGGCGTTTCATTAAGAGGGGTAGACTGAATAGCACAGTGAAGCAAAGGCAAATCAGAGATGTGCTATTGGTAGTATCCGCAATGGAGTGAATCCAAATCAAGCTAGTTGATAGTGCAAATACAAGTGGTATGTTCTGAGTGATCAGTTTGACTTCATGGCTGATTAGTTTTTGTTTGGCGAGAACGAACGCATGAGCAAGGTAGAGAAATGTAAGAATGACCAGAATAGGGGGTGCTACTGTAGTGTGAGTTACAACGGCAATGCTTATGCACATGGAGAGGAACCCTGCGATAGTTGCAATCGGGTTTTGAATTTTCAGCGAAATGGATAGTAATACGAGTGCTTGGATTGCCAATGTTAGTGCGAGAGAGTTGTCTGATAGTGCAGTGCAGAATGCAAGAGTGATGAGGCCTAGTCCTTTGGCCACGAACATCGGCGTGATGGTGTTTGAGTAAAGCTTGAGCCTAGAGAATGTATAGGCTAGAATTAGCAGACCGCAACCTAAGGCCCCACTTACTGGCCAGATAGGATCTATGATTTGCTTGTTGTTGAATTCAATAATAAACAGAAGATAAAACAGGGCGTTGTTGAGTGAGGCGAATATGATTGCGTGAGTTGACTTACGTAACGGAGAGTTAAAAAACAAAATCAAAGTGAATATGAGCCAGTAGGCGATGGTGAAGTATCTAGCTAGGGGCATAGAGTCACTGTGGTTGACAAACACTTGCCAGTAAAAATAGCTCCCGTATGCTCCTATTAACGTGGTAATACAGATGCGGATGTTTTTTAGTTTAATGTATAAAATGAGCCCAATCGCACTGAGCAGGGTGGCCGAAATAAGTGTGAAAGCTCCTACGGGGTTGATAGAGGTGGAATAGAATGCCAAGCCTAAGCTTATAAGAGCGACTATTTCGGATTTTTTTGACAGAGCATACTGTAGACAGAGCAATGCGGATAAAGTGAGGATAATGCCTGCGATGACGGGGGAGGTTATAATTTTTAATTTGTTTACATGGTAGATGGCATAGCTCGTGTAGTAGAAGATGGCTAGGCCTCCTGCTGAGAGAACTGCACCGTAGTTTTTCAGGGCTTCTTTTGATTTGTTAAAAAGTTTTCCTCCAAGAAGAAAGAGTCCTGACACTATGTAAAGGCCTATAGCCCTGGGCCACGCGGGCCATTCCGCTATAAAGTTGGTATAGGCATAGTTGGATAGAAAGATGAGGCCGGTCAGGATAGTAACGATGCCAAGACGTACTAGCCACACCATACCTACTTGCTGTTCAATTGCCTGAAAGTCTTTGTCTAATGGAGTTTTTTTAGGGATAGAAAACTCTTTTTTGGGGTGAGTTCTGTGAACTATCTCTGTTTTTACGATGGGTTTATGGGTAGGCTCTACAGTGTCGTGTGCCTCATAAATATCTGTGATCTTTGCTGGGAGAGGATGAGATGTAGGGTATGTGTTGTTTGTGGCGTGAGGTTCAAGCTGCGGAGTTGCTTTTTTTGAATATTCGACCGTTTCTGTTTTAGATTGTTTGTTGATTTCTATTACCAGAAGCTCCAAGGAGTTTTCATGTTGATCTAGTTCTTTGCGAAGGAAAATCTGTTCTAGTTGAAGCTGCTCGAGTTTGTTGAGAAGAGATGCCGTATGCATAGATAATTCTTAGCACACTACAAACCAGTTTGTTAAATCGATAAATACCTAGTGTTTATCGATTTTGTCGATATTTGTAATGGTTATACCTGTCTTGTCAGATAAAAAACTTACATTTTTGTCTCCTATAGCCATGCCATACTTTTTGACTCCTGAGTTTATTTGATAGCCTGGAGCGGGATTTTTGCTGAGGGTTTGTTCAATTAGCTCCTTATCCTGTTGTTCATAGTGTTCGAGCCATGTCACATGGAATGGGGTGATATTTTTGGGAGCGTAACCTGAACTAGCATCGGGTATTGAATCTGCGTGAGGAAGGTAGGGTTTAATGTCGATGATAGGTGTTTGATCAATGATGTCGATTCCACCGACTTTAAGGCTCAAGCCGTGTATAGGGTGGTCGACAAGTCCAAGGTTTTTGACAGCAGAAATGCCAATGGAGTTAGGCCGAAAAGGGGAGCGGCTGGCGTAGACCCCTACACGACGATTACCTCCTAGACGGGGCGGTCGGACTGTGGGAGACCACTTCTTTTCTGAGCATTGGTGAAAGAGGAATAGAAGCCAAAGGTGGCTAAATGAGTCTATTTCTCTGAACACTTCTTTGGGGTTGAAGCCGTTGTGAAAGTGAATGATCCCTTGTGCAGCCTCAACCTCTCCGGATTGACGTGGTGCTCCGAATTTTTCTTTATAGGGGGAACTGATCCATGCTATTGCTTGCATTTGGTGGGAATGAGGTTCCATCTGAGGAAAACTGTTGTTATTCTATTTCTGAGAAGCTGGAGCACATAGAACTTCGAATTCATTGTATAGTTTAGATTCTCCACCCCATGATATGCTACAGGTAGTATCACCTTCTATTAACATCCCGATGTGGAGGCCTCCGTTGATTTTTTTCCTTGCTGCGTAAATGTGCTTACCTTGGCTATTTGTTCCAAGTGAAAGCCTGGCCATTGCCATATCTTTGCTAATCCAGCGGCCCTTTCCTGTAAAGAGATAGGTGTTCTTGGGGTCGGCAACGACTTCTTTGTCACCGAGTGGAAAATGAGCAATTTTTCCCTGCATATTATATTTACCAATATAATATAGTTTGTTGTGTTGAATTTTTGCGACGTAGAGAGCTTTCCCATCGGCTTCTTTGCCTGCTGCCAGAATATTACCGTAGTCTACTTTTTCAATGTGCTTGAAGCTTACTCCCATCTTTGAGGTGAGAGCAATGCTGTTGAGGCGGCGTTTGACTTCGGGTGAACTCTGAGTCTTTGCAATTTTTAAAATTTGATTCACTGAGAGGTTCATCCCAGCGAGTGTTTGTGTTGCTTTTTCTCGAATATAGAAGCTTTCGTGGTCGAGATCTTTAAGTATGGTTGCGATAGTTGGCTTTTCCTCGGTGGCAAGGGACTGGGGTCCAAGGAAGATTACGACCGAGCAGATAAAAGTTATGATGATCAGGTGCATAGTTGTAAGATTGGTTGTCTAGAAGAATGAAGTCTAAGCTAACATAGTGAGCAGATGTCTGAGTTCTTCATCGACATCTTGATCAGAGGCAACTGTTTCTCTGATTTCTGCTCTGAGAGCTTCACCGAAGCGTTTGCGAAGACGATGCACGCCTACTTTGATAGATGATTCAGAAACCCCTATTTCGGAGGCGATTTGTGCATAGTTTTTAGTCAATTCTCCGGAGAGACTCCCATTGATAGCTTTGTAAAGTTCGGTTTTCCCTTCTTTGCTGTATAGGGTTTGGACGTTTTTCTGGGCTTGTTCGACGATCATGAGTGCCCAGCGCTTGTCGAAGCCTTGGGTGGGATCAATAGCTGAGTGATTGACGAAGTGACTTTCTTCGGTTGCGAAATCCATTGAGATGACCTGCCCTTTACCTCGCTTCTCTGCCATTTGCTTTACCCATTCATCTTTCATGAAGCGTTTGAATGCAGTTAGCAGGAAATTACGCATTTTACCAAGTTCGGGCTTGGCCATAGAGAAAAGCTCTTTGTCTACTCCACGGGCTAGGAAACCTTGCACGGCGTCTTCAGCGTCTTCGGCACTTTTGCCCGAACCTCTGGCAAATACATAGAGAGGGTTCCAGTAGATGGCACAGAGCTCGTTTAAGGCTTTGTTCGATTGTGCGGGTTCCGCATCGAGCTTGGCGACGAGAGTCCACCGCGTTGGTTGAAAGCTTCCTGTGGCCATTTTAATGAATTTGTAGTTTAGTAGATGTTGAAAATTATTGCTTCTGCTGTCTTTTGAACCAGCGAGCAAAGAAACTACCATCGTCATGTCTCTCTGGAAGGGAGAGCGGATGTTTAAGGCCTGCAATAGGTTGCGGTGCATCAACTTCCATATGCTTTTTGCTCTGTGGTAGTAGTTTCGAAAAGAGTGATTTTTGCACGACGTTTCGCTTGCCTAGGGTTACTTCTGCGGTGATTATAGCATTGTCGCGAAAGATACCCAGCTGCAGGGTTTCCCCAGGTGCATACTGGTCTAGGATTTCACCAAATTTAGTATCTGTTATGCTAAAGTCTTTGCGTAGGTCATAATTAGCAATGGTGTAAATCCTATCATTCTTTTTAATGCCAGCTTTGTCAGCAGGAGAGCCTTGTTTTACCTCGGAAATAAAGACAAATGCTGAATTTTTATTGTTCATTTGTGCTCTTGATGCCTCTATCATCATACCAATGGCAGGAGCGCCGAGGGAAGCACGATAGGGATCGGCAATACTCTTCATGATCTTAATGAGGCGTTCTTTCATCTCAGGGTCGTCAGAGTGGGAATATTTCACTAAGAGCGTAGACATAGCTCCTTCCAATGTGTCCTTTGTGCTGAAGAGCTTGACTTTGGCGATGATGACTTTTTGGGCGTTTACCCTGGTAGAGTAATTTACATTTGAGAGCTGAGGCAGCATTTCTTTCCAACCCTCAGCAATAGCAGGGGAGGCAAGGATTATAGTCGAAACGAGGATTGCTGAGATGTTTTTCATAAAGACAGGCATAACATGTAAGATAAATATTGGCAAATGAGAAAGCAACGAGGTCTTTCTTGTTAGATGGGACAGAGCTCAGTGGCTCGTATTTATGAGCTTTTTCGCAATTTCGCGTACAGGTGTATATGCATGAAGGAAGTTGGGTGTCAATTTTTGAAAATAATGACTTTTCTAGCGATGAAGTTGACGAGGGCTGCACTGAAAGCGAAACATATAGTTGCAAGCATAGGACTATAGCCTTGTTCGATGATGATGCGTTTTCCGATCTCACCACCAACAAAAGAGACGAAAGAGATGAGGGTGAATAGGATTAGTTCGTTAGCTAGAGAGTGTTTTCCGGGGGTGAAAACAAAGAGCCGATTTGTGATATATGAGAATAAGTTTGTAGGAATAAAGGCGGCAGCCAGTATTATAGTCATATGTAGCTGCATCGTGGGAACGGCCAGTTTTTTGTGATCAAGATATTCTGGCCAAAGAAGTTGGGCAGAATAAACAAAGCCCATGAGAATGAATAAGGATAGGATACCGAAGATCCCATACTTGAAAATTTGGGCCCACAGAGGAGCTTCTTCACGCCGGATGAGATCATTCCAAATGTCCTTGGGGTGAAGGGGAACGCGACCGAGCAAGGGCAAGGAAATGGTAAACGCATAAGTGTTTTGTTTGTTGCTATCTGGCATCATCGTGTACCTTATCGAAGTCTCTTTGGGTTTCGATCACAAGTCAAGGCGGAGCTGACTCATGGGAATGATCTAATAATGTCAGGTATTAAAATTATTCCAATATCGCTAAATTTCACGGTTGATTGTCTTTGATATGACAAAAAAATATTTTATTTGTCGTTTATTAAAAAAAATGAAAACGGGTTTTACATTACTGTTTCTGGTGAAATTGACCCTTGTGATAGTATTAATTCAAAATGTGAAGTGAGCAGCAATTTTTAGATGTAAGAATTTAAGCATTATGAGTTACAGTAATCAGAGAAATAGAGGTTATGGTTAAATTTCTAGTACATAATACCACAAAAAAATGAAATCACTGTCTGTCGCTTTAACACCTCTCTTTGCTTTGGTTGCTTGTGCTGTAATTGCTCAAGATGATAAATCTGTAACGCGTAGCTCAGCTGATAAGCCAGTTACTATAAAACGTGAGCAGTGGGCGAAATATGCTGTAGATGTATCTAAGGTGAAGAGAAATGGAAAGATTCGTCATTTGAGCGTTCATCATACAGCAGTTGCAGGTTTCCGTGGTGATGGAACAATAAAGGGAGAGTTAAATATAATTTTAAATGGGCATTCTAAGGATAAAGGATGGGGTGATATAGCTTATCATTATCTCATTGCCCCTGATGGTTCAATTTACGAAGGGCGTGATTCTGTATACGCTGCAAATAGCGGAACCAGGTACCTTTCCGAGAAAGATTGGAAGAAAAATAAAATTCACTCATTGGAACAGGTTGAAGAGGATCCAAAGAAGTTCCCTTTGGGCGGAACCTCGTGGGTGTCGAGTAAAATAACAGGGAAGAGGCCTGGAAGGATAGGAGGCCATTTAACCATTTGCTTTGTAGGTAATTTTGATCGAAAGGAACCGACAGAACGAGCTAAAGAATCATTTTATAAATTGGCGAAATTTTTGTTGAAGTCGAATAATTTGACAACTGATGACGTGTGGTGCCATCGTGAAGTGGCTTCATCATCATGTCCTGGAGATAAAGCGTTTTTATGGCTTCGTAATCCCTCAAAGGGGCGTTATGCATATGGCGATGGGTTATTAAAGCTATCGCAAAAAATGAAATAATAAATCAATAGGAGAGCTAAACATCTGGCAGAGCTTGGACCTACTTGAACTTTTACAAAATGGCTCGTATATATATATTTGGACCATCAGGATCTGGAACTACAACGTTGGCGACTCGATATGCAGAATTCAGTGGAGTTCGCCACTTGGATACAGATGACTATTATTGGAAAAATACAGACCCTCCGTATCAGAAATCGGTATCTACAGGGCAGCGGGTTTCAGATATTGCTAATAGTCTAGAGCTTCACGAAAATTGGGTAATTTCTGGTTGTATGTGTTCATGGGGGGAATCGATACTGTCATCAATAAATGTAGCTGTCTATTTGTGGTTGCCATGGGAGATCCGCCAAAACCGTTTAAGAGCGAGGGAGTTGAGGAGATATGGGAGTGATTGCCTTGATTTAGGTGGTAGTCGTTATGATCATTTTCAAAAGTTTGAGGTATGGTCAGAAGCCTATGACACTGCTGACGTCTCTATGAGAAGCCGTCAGAGACATTTAGCTTGGATTAGGGACTATGAGGCTACTGGCAGAACAGTACTAAGGATGGAACAAGATCTCTCTGTCGACGCTCGGCTTGATCAACTATCGAGGTTCTTGAATCTTGATTAGCGAATAGACGACAAGGGGAGGATGATACTTAAAATTCCAATTAGCTTTTTGTTTCGTATTTTTGCTTTGGATTACGGAGAATGGCGAGGTGGACGGGAATCGAACCCGCAACCTCCGGCGTGACAGGCCGGTGCTCTAACCAATTGAGCTACCACCCCTTCTCCATGGGTTGTTTTTAATAAGAAAGCCACTCCCTTGGAAGTGGCTTTAT